>VUQH01090481.1:0-31977 GCA_015106775.1 Etroplus canarensis | reverse complement strand
TAACTGGCATCCAACTTGTGGGGCATATGCACTAACAACATTCAGCATCACACCTTCAGTTTCCAGCTTCAAAGTCATCATTCTGTCTGACACTCTCTTCACCTCCAGAACACTCTTCACATACTCTTCCTTCAAGATGACCCCTACTCCATTTCTCTTCCTACCTACACCATAGTAGAACAGTTTGAATCCACCTCCAATGTTCCTGGCCTTGCTTACCCTCCATCTGATTTCTTGCACACACAATATATCTACCTTCCTTCTCTCCATCATATCAGCCAGCTCTCTCCCTTTACCAGTCATAGTCCCTACATTTAAAGTCCCTACTCTCACCTCCACCCTCCTACCTTTCCTTCTGTCTCTCTGCCTCCTAACATGCTTTCCCCCTCTCCCCCTCCTTGGTCTTCGGCCAACAGTAGCATAGTTTCCACCGGCACTCTGTTGGCTAACGGCACCGGAGGCGGTCGTTGTTCACCCGGGCCACGACCCATCCAGTATGGAAGTCGTGTTATGAATCCGCATATTTGATTTGGCACAGTTTTTACACTGGATGCCCTTCCTGACGCAACCCTCACCATTTACCCGGGCTTGGGACCGGCACTAGGACTACACTGGCTTGTGGGCCCCTGTGGCTGTTTTTTTTTCCACATTCATATTATTTATTTTCATTACATGTGCATTACAGATCACAGTGGATCTGCAAAGGCACATTCAAATAACATTTTAAGAGCTAGAAATATATATATATATAATTTTCTATACATTTCTAGTCCAGTGTAGTAATGCTGGGAGGCATCTCATGACTTCATAAATATTTCAGTTATTAATGACTTCTCTACAGTTTTTATACGTTGTCAAGCCTTCCAGTGCGTTAGGCCCATTTTGGGGTAGATTCTGGTTTATAAGAGGACTGTTTTTGACTGTTCCTATCATGTAGGAAGAGGAAGATACTTTTTGAAACACTGTGGCCCTTATGACCTGAAATTGTAAAGCACCTGTTATAATAACGTGTCTAAACCTTACAGCCATGCATCCTGTTCTCTGTTCCACCCTACCCCGACCACTATTTATTTCTTTTTTCCATCCACACTATAAAAGATAAAATGTATAAACAAATATTGATCTGATCTGATCTAGTTTGAATTTATAGTCGCAGGGTATTACTTATGTTGTCATGCAACAAAGGCGCACATCTTTAAGTACACACAAACTTATTAACCCATTAGCAGAAATACACACATGCACGGCACAGCCGGCCTTCCTAAACCATACACTGCAATTCACTGGAAAATGCAATTTGTTTCTAATTCAAAAGTTAGATGTGCTTTGATATAGTGTGAATATGTAACTCCCATACATTATCCGATTTGCCTGAGTGTTTTGCATGGTTGGGATCACTGCAGGTTTCATATATATTGAAAAGAACAGCGTGTGGAGGGTGATGAACATGCATACCCTATCTTAATGCACTGTGTGTTCCACTCATGTCTTGCAGATTGAGGTCAGCCATGTTGAAGCATTTAGCTGCTAGCTTGTATTGAGATTTAGGTCCTCTACAGAGTGTGTAGAAGCTTCCTATTTTGTTAGAATTCACAAGAAAAACAAAAACTGTCCAACACTGCATATTTTTTCTCAAACATTGCAGGAAATTTGACTTGCGTACTTGCTTCTTGCAGTCACTACCTAATTACTGATTACAATTTAAAAAAAATCCCAATACCAAAAAGGTTGGGAAGCTGTGTAAAATATAAATATCTCATAAACCAATATTTTATTGACAAAAGAATATAGAAAGCATATCAAATGTTGTAAGTGAAGAATTTTACTATTTCATGAAAAATACTACTCATGGCTGCAACACATCTGAAAAAAGTTTGGACTGGGCTTCCACACCATCAGAGATGCAGGCTTTTGTAACTGAGTGCTGATAACAAGCCAGCTGGTCCCTCTCCTCTTTAGTCTGGAGGATGTGGTGTCCATGATGTCCAAAAGAAAATTTTAATTTTAATTCGTCTGAACACAGAACAATTTTCCACTTTTCCTCAGTCTATTTTATATGAATTTTGGTCCAGAGAAGATGGTGGTGTTTCTGGATCCTATTTATATATGGCTTCTCTGAATGATAGAGCATCCAGTGTTGATTTTGGTCCTTAACATGAGATGTTTCTAAATTCTCTGAAACTTTTGATGCAATTATGTAATATAGATGATGGAATATTCAAAGTCTTTGCAGTTTTATGTTTAGGAACATTATTCTAAAATTTCTCCACAATTTGTAGATGCAGTTTTTTGCAGATTGATGAACCTCTGCCTATCTTTACTTCTGAGAAACCCTGACTCTCTAGGGTGCTATTTTTACACCCAGTTATATTACTGGCCTGTTTTCAGTACACTTAATTAGTTGCAACATGTTCCTCAATCAGTTTTTCATTCAGTACCACTTACTTTTCCAGACTTTTGCTGCCTTGTCCGAATTTTTTTGACATATGTTGCCGCCTTCAAATTGTAGATGCTCAAATATTTTTGCCTTTTATGTCCTCCTGTGAACTGCATTGTGTTTTTTATTTTTATTTTAAACAGTGTCCCAACATTTTTGGAAATTGGGGTTGTAACTTAATAAATTATTGTCACCCTTTTATTAGAAAGGCTTAACTTTTTTTTAGAAAGGCAAAACTAACCATGGAGGAGGGCAGGTGATAAATTACTGACTAATGTAACTCTGTATTCATGTAAGGTGTGTTCTACCACCCTAATACAGAAGCAAATTCCATTAACAGTTTAAAATGTAAGAAAACCCTTATTGAATTAATCAGTTTCAGATTGGCTGCCAAGGAGAGGGTACCATCTAATTTCAGTAAGCGGGACGCTTATCGGGATCAGGCTAAATGGACAATATTAAAACTGCAGCCAAGAATAATGACTTCTGCCACTCAACAGCCACATGGGTTTGTGTTGAATGTAGGCCACAAGGCTGAAGCAAGGCTGATAATTTTATGGGTTACAGTTTCTTATTGGCTACAAGGAAGGGGCTCTGACACAGACCGTGACCTATTTCTAAAAAATATGCTCCAGGCATTATGTATAGATAGAATGGACTGTTATCGTTTTTTTAATTACATTTTAGCAAGCCTTTATTCACTGCATGTAAAAGTACATGTAAAAATACCTCTATATTCTTTGACACTTTATGAACACTGAAAAGAGTGATGTCACATAACAGTGTTGCAGTTCCATCGATACGATTACAAGATTTTAGGGGAAAAAAATCGTTGTCTGTTTCAGTTACTACAAATATCAACTTCTGTATAGCTCGGTCAAAGTTTGCATGTCTATATGTCTTGTGTTTTGTAAAGTTCATGTTTACTGGTGTAAGATAAGAAGGTTCCTGTGTTTGCAACGAATGCTACCATTTCTTAACGTTTAGTTGGTTTTCTTCAGAATAAATGATATCTAAACCATAAATTGAGAAATACCAATAATAATGTATACTTTATAAAGGCACATCATTTGAAGTAACATGTATTTACCTTTTTTCATCCACTGACATAAATATTAGGTTTAATACACATTCCATAAGTTAACAACCATATGTCCTTATGCTGACCCCTGTACTGAAACAAAGACCTGAGCTTTATCATCTGAGTCATAACCTACATGGTTAAGAATTACATACTTAAATTCAGGGCTTTTCAACCACCAAAGAAATTAGCCTGTTTTGAAGCATGAAGATGCAAAGATGGTGAATTCCTCCAAGAGAGAGACTGCATAAATGAATGAGAAGCACAATTCAAGTGTAGGATGAAAATGAATGCATGCTATTCCTGTGTCTGAGGTCAAGATTCTACAAACATCCCACTCCCAAGAGCTATGGGGAATGATGCTGAGTTCAAAGCTCCTTACCAGCTTCTTGTATAAATCCTTGCCTCCTTGATGTTGGTTTTATTTGAGAGTTGATTACCCTCTGACAGGCTAGAATCTCTATGGAAGGGCACAAGGTCTTTTGGTTTTGATGGTCAGCCAAGGCATTTGTTTACAGACATGGTGTTTCTTTTTAAGGGTTGGCTGCATGTGGCAAAAGAAAAATAGCATTTTGGTGATGTGCACTCATCTGGAGGTATGAATCAATATGCCTTCTTCTGGGCAGAAAATTTTCTTGTGACTCAAGCTGGGCTCTCCAGACACATCTGCAACCACCACGTCCATTGAATCTGCCATCTTTGAAGCCCAGCATTAACACTGAAGAACATCCCAGGATCTGACTCCCACACATTAATAGATGTGCAACCACGCAGACACCCAGCCAAACACAGACATTTCTACACTCAGCTTGTGTCAACAAAGTACTTCCCACTCACAGGCCAAGTTGTTTGATTCCTTTTGCTATTTCAATTGATGTATTAGACTTTTATAGAGCATCCAACCCAGTCGTCAGAATAAAATGTTGGCATTGTACATTTCTGCAAACCACAGATGCATAAAAAAAATGTTTCACATCAACACTTCTAAATATGTGTAAACTAAGGTGTTTTCAAGTGATCTTGTAACTTTTGAAGGAATAGACTGAGAAATAAAAACAAGAAATAAGGAATGAGATTGAGTGAATAACCCACTGCTGATTATGAAATCACAGAAATTACATATTTAATTACACACTGCATATTTTATGCATAAGTAACAATGACAAACATTTTTGTTCAGAATCCTCCAGTCTCAGCTCCTCATACATACGCTTGTATACAGCCAACAGCCATGATTTGATGAACACAATATTCTTGATAAACAAAAAACATGCAGGTTCTCCTATGTCATTGGCACATAAGGTCAGTTACCAGGGACAATGAATTTAACAATGTTAACTGTATGCTAGAAGGCAAACTTCTACAATCAGCAATGAGTATCAGGCACAGGTAGTGGTGTCATCAGGGAAAGGTTGAAAATTTTTCATGATTTTACTCACATGACTACAGGAGGCCTCCTACATAAACAGCATTCAATTTAACCTCATTCAAAATCCACCATTATCATTTTTCTGGTGATGTAGGGCCTGTGTTCTATGTCAAGTGTCCATCCTTATACACTCAGATAAATTGCAAAAAACAAAACAGCTACATCTCAGACACTACAAGCCTCAGTTAGCAGGTTAAATGCTTAAGTTCATGACAGTATAATTTTAAAAAAGACTCAACTTTTTTTTTTTTAATTTTTGGAAGGCTTACCAGGAGAAATCTTTTTTCTCTATTAAAAACATCATGGTATGACTTAGGCTTCTGAACAAATCACGAAACTTCTGGAGACAATATTCTTCAGACCAAAGGAGAGATGTTTGGCCATACATTTGGCAAAAACCAAACACAACATACCAGAAAAAAACAACTCATACCAACTGTCAAGCATGGTGGGGGAAGGTTGATGATTTGAGTTCATTTTGCAGCCACTGGACCTGGGCATCTTGAGGGTATTGAGTTAACCTTCAATTCCTCTTTATACCAAACTATTCTAGAGTCAAATATGAGGTCATCTTTCTGACGGCTAAAGTTTGGAAGAAACTGGTTTATGCAACAAGACAATGATCCCAAGTACACCAGCAAATCTACAACAGAATGGCTAAAAAAGAAAATAATCAAAGTTTTGCAAAGGCCCAGTCAAAGTTGAGACCTAAACCTGATTGAAATGATGAGGTGAGATACTAAGAGAGCTGTGCATGAACAAATACCTGAGTGAGCCAAATTCCTCCACAGCGACATGACAGACTAATAAAGTCATACAGAAACTGATTACATCAAGCTATTGCTGCTAAAGGTAGTTCTACAAGCTACTGGATAATGAGGTGTACTTAGTTTTTCACATGACTGCATAGAGTTTTGTGAAGACATTCTTTTCACATTACTGTCTTTGTGGGAATGATAGAGCAGGCCACACAATATGAGAGTTCTCCCTCTCCCTGTGTCCTCCACATTTGGTCCTTCAGTGATTTTCTTCTGTTGCATATGGTTTGAAATCACAAATTTCTCCATGACTAATGAAGAAAATCTGGTGGTAGACAGTGCATTTGGCACTTTTTCCATTAATGCTCATGATTCCCTGTCATTAGCAGTTCCCATTCCCTTCTGAATTTCTTTAAAAAATCTGCTATTTTTACTGGCAGGCTATGCTAATAGGTTTCTATTTTTTAAATCTTATGCCACTGTCTGGTGTACTCTAAACTGCTGATAGAGATTTTTATTGGTCATGGGTCACACATGACCACTATAGCCTACACGTATTTTATTCAAAATGCCAAAAGTCCCACCAGTGATTAAAACAAACAAAACACTGATGTTGCTCTGCAAGCATATTTTTGTTTCAGGAACTGTGTGATTATATGTATCAGTATTTGAACAATGCCAACATTTCATTCTAGTAGTAGAGCAGCACACTACAAATATACTGTGTTTAATCGATAAAAGTCTTGCATGTTTTTTTTTCAGCTGAAATCTAGTCACTCTGTTGCAAAGAGGCAGCCACAGGGCTATGGCTTTCTGTGATCTTTATAATCACATTGGATTATAGGGCACAGACAGTGATATAGTATGGCATCAATGCTGTTTACAGTTCTACCTCACATTTTTTTCTCACCATGCACCTTCCAGAATCTACAATGATGGTCACATGCTGGATATCTTTCAGCGCATTACAGCCAAAGAGGGGATGTACTTCCTGCCTCAAGACCTTGAGCTTTCGAATCAGGAATTGAGCTACATTGTCAAGAAGGCAGAGCAGTGGAGAGGGTTCAGTGGGGAAAGACGCAAGGTAAACACATCATTGATCTCCTTTCCTGTCTAAAAAAGTCCTTTACTTAAACCCACCGTGATTTGTTGGGCTAATGATTATTTTGTTAGGACAGGATAGGCTAGAATCATATTGATACTAGTCTTTTTAATCAACCTGGGTAAAAGGGAGGAATTAACTTTACACGGCTATAACCAATATAGGTTTCTTCAATGGTTAAAGTGTTTAATGAAGGAAAGCTGGGGTGATATGAAAGAGATCCTAAAAGAAACATTTAATGGCAGCCAAGTACAGGGTTAGCATTCACTGGTCACTTTAAAGGATATTACATCTGAGGGGATGTATAGAATGGGCTCATTTTATATCATTAAATTTTCTTTAGTTACATTTGAGAAAGCTGAGAATTCATCTCAGAGGTCTTTAGCTCCATTCTAATTAGTACAAGATAATTACCAAAACAGAAACTCAGCTAACAGGCTGCCTGATTAGTCTGCAGAAACCAATTTTCAAAGATATTTCATTAAAGAGAGATTGCTCAATCAACACACACACTGGGATGCATCTGTGTGCTGTACTGGGCATTCCCTTAATGTGGACATTTTGATGTCATGTGAGGCAGATCAAATAAATGCACGTCCCCATGAAATTACTATTATGGAGAGAGGCTGTTGCACTTCACACAGCCCAGTGAAGATCGATGGTGATGACACGGGAAAGGGCAGTGTATTAACACAAAGCCTACCCCGATGTAAAAAACTTTGCATAGTGACTGAAAATGTGACTTGTTGAGATAAGAGAAATAGTATGCCGCCATCACACTCCAGCCCCCTTTAATTTATTCTGTAGGATATTTCAGCAGTACACATTGCTTGGTGTTCTCCATTTTCATTAACTCCCTTGCGTTTTGCTTACACAAATTCATACAGTTTTAGTATGCAGTAGATTCTTGTGAAAGATGATGTATTATTTTGTTTTAAGGAGGAGCTGAATAGGGTTGAACCAAGACCAAATATAGTTTTTAAGGGTCACAGTAGTTAATATTGGAATAACTATCAAGGTCTTGTGAAACTCTGTATTTACAAAGTTTACACAATAAGCAGGATTGTAGCCATTATGATGAGTTCAGACCACCATGGAAAAGAGATTTTTCACTGAAAGCCAGCAAAATGAAGCTGCACTCTGACGCCTAACACACTTGTCATACTTGCTGTGTGACAGGTGTGACATGTCCATCCATTTATCTATCCATTATCTTCAGCTTATCCAAAGTCAGGCTGTGGTGGCAGCAGGCTATGTAGGGTATTCTAAACATCCTTCTCCCCAGCAACACTTTCCAGTTCCTTGTGGGGAATCCTGAGGGGATACCAAGCAAGATGAGATGATAAGATACATCAGTACAGCGAGTTCTGGGTCTACCCTGGGTCCCCTCCTGGTTAGGCCTAGCCAGAAAACCTCTAAAGTGAGGCACCCAGGAGGCATGCTAACCAGATGATTGATCCACCTCAACTAGCTCCTTTTGACACACATGAACAGTGGCTTTACTCCAAGATCCCTCCAGATGTCCGAGCTCCTCACCTTGTCTCTAAGGCTGATCCCAGCCACTACTGACAATTCTCATGTCAACTGCTTTTATTCAGTATACTGTTACTCTTTCAGTCATTACTCAAAATTCACACCATAGGTGAGGGTTGGATTGTTGATGGACATCGAAACATTCCCTTTTTGGATCTGCTCTCTTTTCACCATGACAGTCTGGTTTAACACTCACTTTATTGCTGATGGCTCACCAATCTGCGAGTCTGACTCATGCTTCACCACTCGCATATCTGGGTTGGGGCAGTCTCACTCCACCAACCCAGAGGGAGCATTCCACCTGTTCTGGCAGAGATAAAGCAAAGTTGATCATTCCTAAACTTTTTTTGGGGTGAAACAGTTTAAGCCACATGGATGTCAACAAGCACTAGAACAAAACCTAACCAGTGAACAATGTAACAAACTAGCTCACCATGCATGGCCATTTTGTAACTTTACTGTTCTCCTAGTCAAGATAGAATTAGAATTTGTATTTTCCTGTCAAGGTTGCATTTTTAAAAATAAATTAAGTATTTTATGAAGCTAATTCAGTTGTGTCAAACATAGAGAAATTGGTGTCTATGCAAGTTAACATCAGAAAAGGTTCTGCTGCACCATAAGCTTTAGTAAGCATCTTTCACCTGACACTTAATGTGTTCTTGATAGAATTTCATTAAAACTTACTTAATCAAAGTTACAGATGAAGAATATAGTTTGCATCGACGGTACTTACAAAGGGCACATTTAGCTCATTAAAATGTTTTGCAACACAATGTTAACTCTACAAGAATAAATCATTTGTTCTGTAAATTGCTGTTCTTTTTAAAAATGTCTTTTGCTGTTGTTTTTCTGGTTGTTTGCTTGTTTTTGTTTACACCTGTCTTTAGAAGCCTTACAGAAATACAACCCCTGTTCTGAGAGGTGACTACAGTACACTGCCTCTAATGGGATGGTGATGAACCTGTTTATTGGAAGAAAATTGAGCCTTTTGTTGTTTGGAGACTTTAAAAGAAATTACATCCCCAAAGTTTGTGATTAAGAAAATGCTTCATTTAGCAGCTGATGGCCTCTTGCTGTGGTGCACATCTAAATCATCCTTGCATTACTGCATATCTCCCTCCACGGCAACAATTATAGCATACTTCATATTATATCTAATTTGATGTTATTAAACTGATAAAATGCTAACACGTTAACACATTCTCTGGTATGATGAAAATTTAGGGTTATTGCATTTTAACATTTTTACATTATTCAAGCAGACCATTTTTCATCAAAATAAGATGGGCCTTGCCATTATTTCATAATTATTGTAACAATTTCCCCTATGAAAAGGGTCACTTTCCTAACTCAGCAAAGACATATCCCTATTAGACTAATTTGACTACATGCAAATTTTTGTCATTTTTCCCTCATTAACTATTTATCATAGACAGCGAAAAAATATATTCATGAAGGCGAGCAAAGGAGCAGCCCGAAAGAGCTGAAACTAATATTTTGCAACTCTAATGATTTTTTGCATCCTTAATTAGATAGAATAAGGTTGATATGATTAGGTCAGGATGTAGTGTTTTTCATTAAAAATACATTTCAGAAACTGTATTCCAAATGTGCCCTTGCAATTAAATAATGAATCTGACGCATTCCTTATTATGGACCCAATTAATATTAGAAGCAAGGGCGTAATTTTAATAACACTGGGCTATGAGACCTTCATTAGCTGAGTGAGAGAAAAGGAGGGATGAGGAAAAGGGAAAACAAGGTACTCATAGGAACATCAGGAGTCTATAGCCAATTAATGTTATTGAAACAGATAGAGTGTGATATTTTCAACAAATCAGATATCAGGCAATCAGGAACTGTAAATACCTCTTATTTGTTATCTGTTTATGTTATCTGCCACATCTGAATGTCTTTTATATCACTTTATACAGGTATTTAGGCTGGACAGGATCAGAAGTAACAATATGCAGCAATGAGGAATAATTAAATACATGTATTTTAATTAGTACTTCAATTACATTGGTAACTGAATTGGGACTGAAATAGTTCAGTTACTTTATTTTTGTGTTTTTATATAGTTAACGTCTAAAACTTCAAAAAAGTTTTAGTGATAAAGGTAAAAGGATGATTATTGATTTTTATTTTACCATTTCTTCTGCAGTGTGGCACCCTTTGACAAGCTACTTCCCCCTTTTATTGTCCTCACCCATGTGAAAGCAGGCAACGCAGTCATCAGACAGCCACCACCACACACTTGACCTTTGTGTAGTCCATGTGCAAAAGGGCAGGCGTTGCTCAGTGCTCTCACAGTGACAACGTCACCATGGATATACCTCCAGATTCTCAGCCTAGGGAAAAAAAAAATCACAATTCCCACCCATAGTTAAGGAAATACTCGCTAGCGTTTTACTTGTGAACTACAAGTTGGGAGTGATGGACATGTATAAACCTGCTGAGCAATTGCCTGCTGATTAGAATCCTAAAGACTTAATTTTAACTGCAAAATGTGAAAATAAGGTAATTTTGGTTCAAAAATGAAAGTTTGGCAAAGATTTGGTAATTTGATATATACTATATCTGCCTAGCTTTCATGTAGCCTGGAAACTTATCAGTTAAATCTAGCCAACTTTTGAACAAATAATAGATGATTTCAGATTATTTTTTTTTATTGTACATCTCTTGATATTTATCGATGCATTGTGATACCAATAGGCTGTGTAATCGTGTTTGGGCGACCTAGTCTTTACATGACTTCACTTTAAATGTTCATTTTACATAATCTCAGTTGTTTCCGTAGTATATTGTCAGGGAGATGGTTAGCATGGATGAATCTGCTGGTGTGTTTTAGTATTGACACTACATATCAGTAAAAAAACAGCCCAAAGAGCAATTCACAGAAAAACGTTGTGGCCATGGCAGTTCTTTTGTAGAACTGAACATCTTTACCATCATTTTGTTGTCCTTTTGCACAATAAATATTAAACTATGTTCATAACTCTACTCCACAAAAATCTTAGACTCCTCTATAACTTGCCCATCTAACTGAAGAACTTAGGTAAGTTATGACACCATGGTTTGATTGGTAACTTTAATCTTCTTCTTCTTCTTTTGGCTGCCCCCGTTAGGGGTTGCCACAGTGGATCTTCTGCCTGCATCTCACCCTATCCCTTGCATCCTCTTCCCTCACACCAACCCTCTTTTTCTCTCTCTGCCTCCTAACATGCCCTCCCCCACTCCCCCTCCCCAGTCTTCGTCCAACAGTACCACAGTTTCCACCGGCACCCTGCTGGCTAAAGGTGCCGGAGGTGGTTGCTGTTAACCTGGGCCACGACCGATCTGGTATGGAAGTTGTGTTATGAATCCGCATATTTGATTTGGCAAAGATTTTACGCCGGATGCCCTTCCTGACGCAACCCTCCCCATTTACCCGGGCTTGGGACCGGCATTAGGCTTGTGGGCCCCTGTGGTTGGGTTGATTGGTAACTTTAATGTTATTACTGAATTTATTTAAAAGGGTTTTCCTGAGTGGGTATGTACTACAGTATGCTATTAACCTGTTCATCTCTGCTTTTGTTACTTAGAAAATTAGCCTTGGGTTTCTTGGTTTGAGTCTTCAAAAAAATCAACTTGAGTATTTGTCTGGGCCCTGGGGTCTTTTTGTGCTATCTTTGTTACCATCATAGAGTGTGAATAAAACAGCTTAGCATTTTTCCTTGGCTTAGAAATATTTTATGTCTTTTCTATCATGTTATTATCCTTTTGGACAACAAATTTAAATGTTAACCCCACCTTGGAAGTTGTTGAGTGCTGTGCTATTTTTGTCAAATTTCCCACAAAAAATAATAATAATAAACTAATAATAAATAATCAGTAAAAAAAAGGGATAGTGCAAGGCAATGTCTCCACTTTTTATTCACATTAAATCGTACTGGAGACTGTGCATAAAAAAACATCACTGATTGCAATTTCTATAGACCAAGCTGACTAGATTGTCAGCTCTTGATGGATTTGGAATGCCATGGCACAATATCACTACCATCATTGTTGTTATTCAAAAATAACTTTATATTACTCATGTAGAGGGTACTTTATGGGCTGAAAGTCCATAATTACTGCTTGACAGTTCATCACTGCTTCTGTTACCTGCTTAAAATCAAGCTGTGGCTGCTCATTTGCGTATGGCATCCACTTTACTTTACCATCACTCTAATACAAAGCTAGCAGCAAGAGAACCTGGCAATATCTAAGAATGTTGTCTTTGCTATTCAGGAGGAGTTGAAGTCATGTTGTAGCAGCAGTGGATAGTTGTTTCTGGCCTGAGCCCAGTTTGAACATAACCATCACTTTCTTGTACTTTTGTCCAATAAATATAAAACTATGTTGATGTTTCCACTCCACAAACATTTCAGAACTCTTTATTCGTTGGCCAAATAATTAAGGAAATTATGTGATGCAAGTTACAACAACGTGGTTTGATAAGTAATTATAATGTTATTACTAAATTTAGTAAAGCATAACATTATTGTGTTACAGACATACATACTGCGATTACAGTAACTTGTTACTTTGGTAAACCAAACACTGGTTACTACCCCAAACCTAGAAATTAATGTTAAGTGCTGGTTTTAACTTAAGATTGCCAGTCAGTTGCACTCTGTATTCATAAAGAAGAAGACATTCAAAGTTGGGCTTCCGACAGAGCACATTTGGTAAGTCCATTAAATTTCTGAGCCTTTTTCTATGCAATATGTCATCACTGATCACATTAGCTGTACTTTAAACTATACAGCAAAATCAGAAGCCAGCTCTTGGAAAAAGCAGACTCCAGTATTTTTACAAATGATTAATGAAGTTATGTTTAAACATCTTGAATGAACTACTTTACGAATTAGGCATTAATAGCAACTGATCAATGTTCCTAACCCCAAAGTGAAAGCTAGAGTCATGACGACTATCTCTAAAAATGAGCTCTGCAACAAGTGGTATGGTCCCTACAGGGCCCTAATCTCCAAATCAGCTGTGATAATTTCTCCACTTTTTCAAACAACCTACCTGACAAGTGTAAGTGTACTTAAAAGAATTAGTAATGTTTTAATGGAAAATGGTAGGCAGGCCAAAACTTAATTTGATTTTCATTTTTCCCCCTTTACTGCTGTTTTTTCTTGCTAGGAACATAAAAAGGCTAAAATTAAACCAAGTAACAGTATGAGGGGTGTGGTAATCATTTAGCTTAAAACTAGTTCCCTTGATGGTGTCAGCACACTCAGCAAAATCCCTGTAATGCTGTATGTCCCTCAAGCAATGGAACAATAAAAAAAGAATCCACATTCAATAACCAACCTGAAAATGGCCTATTATTATCAAACTTGTAATTTTCACAAGGTGGCCATAAAACATAATCTCATTTTTATTTTCTCACAATTAACGTTACATTATAGATTCATCCATCCCATATGACCATTTGAGTTGTTTCAAGGTTTAAAAATTACTCTCAGGTTAAGATGTCAACAATAGAGACCTCTGAGTTAGCAATGAATGTGAACTAGGCACCTGTGTGCATGCTTTATAGTTTTATCTCATGGTTGGAGAAAAAAAATTTCCTGTTTCCTCAGGTGTTGTGGAAAATATGTTCTTTGTGTTCTTGATTTGCTTATCAGATTTCCCCTGTATGAAATATGATTGACACACATTCTGTAATTTTCTCATGTTGATGTTTATCACTGTTTTTATACTGCATTGAAAACCTGTGGAATAAGTTGATAAAGAGTTTACAGATTTTGATGGTAAACTACAATCAACACTACAGGTTAGTCAAGTAGAGGCACATTTCTCTGATTTTAAGTAGATAAACAAAAATCTTCACTTTCCCTGTGCTTTCAGTAATGCTCTGAGCTAGTCAGAGGGCTTGCATGCTCCACATCATACTCGCGGTTCAGTAATGAGCCCCATTAATTATGTAAAGGCAGTGATGCAGATGGACCTAATTAATTGTCTCCCGTCACCCCCTTGATTACTGTACCTGGAAGGGAGGTGTTAATTTCTGTAATACTTAAGCAGGTATGCAAACTGTTTTGTCGGAGCCACCACTATGACAATGACAGAGTGGAGCACCAGCTTTCCTGTTGCTGTTAATTCACCAAAAGGAAAGTTTCCCAGTGGTGATGGTGACATTGTAATAATTGAAGGAGAGAGAGAGAGAGAGATTAAAAGAAGTCAGTAAGGAGGGAGAGAGAGAGAGGGGGTTTGTATGATAGCCCTGGAGATGTTTTCTCAACCTGATTGCATCAACATTTGCGTACCTTTGTGCCGTTTGTCTCTGTATGTCTAGGTAATGGGTTACCAGCAGGCGAGTTTGGGAACACCCAAGGTGCTTTGCAACAGCAGCGTGGTTGGTGGAGAGTAAACCTGTTGAGAGTCTAACAGCACAGATTGGAGTGGTAATGATAACTTGTGTCTGGGAGGCTGGCTGTTAATCATATGAGATGTGTTCTCCATTTTAATCCAGAGCCAGTGTTTGTTGTGGGCATCTGACCAGAGAGGAGTATAAGGGTTGTACTTTTTCCACTAATTACTAAGTGCCAAAAAAAAGATTTTTTAATCACTTTGCAAAGGTTGCTTTAGAAAAATGCTTGCCTTTTACATAAAATAATATAATGCAGCTGCCGTTTGACACACAACGTGAACATGTCATATACTGTAGCCTATACAGTCTATACATTAGCTAGGAGATCTTCATCACTTAACTAAATAGATACAATACCTTCAAAAATCTACAGCCGTTGTATGCATACCTGTGCCCTTGTATTCGTCAGTGGTGTGCTGTGCAAGTAGTACAGTAAAATGAGTATGAGCCACCTGGGATGCAAATCTAAACTCACAAAAAGAATGAAGCTTTAAACAGGAAGGTAGACAGAGGGAGCAGTAGGCTGTGACAGGACACACAGGAACCGCTGTCACATAACAATAGAATCTTCAGCTCCTGAAAAGGAACCCATAACAGCAACACAGGAACACCAGGAGAGGATAGGAAGAGCTGAGTGCTTCACTGGCACAGGAAGGGTTTTCTAGAGTCAGAGGGCAACTGCTGGTGTGTGTGTGTGTGTGTGTGTGTGTGTGTGTGTGTGTGTGTGTGTGTGTGTTGGTGTGGGGGGGGGGGGGGGGGGGGGGGGGGGGGGGGGGGGGGGGAGGGGGGGGGGTGGGGGGGGGGGGGGGGGGGGGGGGTACCTCTGTTCGGCTTCTTGAGATATTTTGCAGCCAAAGATTGGGTCCACTCCACCCCCTTATGGCCTTTATGGTCACCAGATCTCAGTCCAACTGAACACCCACGGGACGTTTGGAGCGATGTCTTAGTAAGGGTTCTCCACCACCATCATCAAGACACCAAATGAGGAAGCATTTTTATGAAAGCTGGTCATTCCTCCAGTGGACCCCAGGTACTTGGAGGGTCAATGACATGGTGTACTGAAGATGCTGTGGAGGTACACAGGTACTACACTGGAGGAAATGATGTATTTATTTGGGACTATATTCATTTGAATATTAATCCACATCAAGTCATCCAGAGAGTTTTTATAGCAGCCGCGTGTGAGTGGGACTAAACTAGACCGTGTGTGTGTGTGTGTGTGTGTGTGTGTGTGTTCTTGGTGAGAAAAGCACATCACCCAGTCCATCAGATTGGTTCTCCGATGTGTTGCAGAAGTTTGTGGACAACAGTGGAGCTCTGAGCCACAGAGGAAAAAGATCCATCTGAATTTTGATACAATACGTTTTAGTAGATTCAGTTCAAGGCTGGTTTGGGTATTTCATAGAAATTCTTGGCATCAGCAAAAATATCGCACATCACCAAGAGGTGTGTGTGTGTGTGTGTGTGTGTGTGTGTGTGTGTGTGTGTGTGTGTGTGTAGAGAGAGAGATACATATACAGTACAACATATAGATATCGTGTCACCAAATGTTACACTGAAATATCTAATATGTCTTAATTCTGTGAATTAGGCAGAAGCGTTAAATTGTGTTTGTTAATAAAGTTTGAAGGAGCACACTGGATTTGTGCTTGTGACCTGTGAAGAAATGACGTGCAGATTTTCAAAGATGAAACTCGTTTGTGTTTGTAGGATGTGCTTGAGGCAGAGATCTCTCTCGTCGAGGCTTTGAAAACGGTAACTTCAGAGTTTTGTTGAAACTAAAAGAGTTTCAGGGACAGACTTGGCTTAACGACTTGTTCACTGTCATCCGCTGAAGACAAACTGTCCTCACACAGTCACTGACATGGAGTGGAGATTCCGTGCATGGACATTAGTGTAATCCAGATGCAGTGAACAATCAAGAGTGTGGGGATCCCAGTCATTACACAGTGGTACTCAGAGTCAGGAGGGCTTGGCTGCAGTGTGTGAGACTTTAGTATCACTGTGCTAATGAGATGTGTGTATGTGTATGTGTGTGTGAGCTCCTTTGTGTATGTTTGTATGGCTGTAGTCATAGTCAGTGTGGGTTACCTTGGTTACAGGGCGTGGTGTCGCCGATCCCGCCCATCTCCGGGGCTTCACTGCGGGACGTTCTGGGCTCTCTCATGCTGTCTATTGTAGGTGGGACCAAGCCTCTGCCTGTCTCCCTCACGACCCTTTCCCTCCACCACTCTGTCCTCCCCTCTCTTCCTTTCCTTTCTTCCTATCACTCCTCACCATTTCTTTCACCTACATCAGCTCAGCAGTATTTGGGGCTCATTGGCTGATGGACTGTTCACTTCTTCCTAATTGTTTAGGATGTGGACAACTCAGGCATGTTCTTTGAGGTACTTCAGGGAATGCCTCTCCATACTCATTATGTTTTGTTGCATTTGGTAGAAATGATTGGGTCATGAATAATTAATGAATACGTCATGTGCTGTCACATCCCAGTACTTCGTTACTCGAATAGTTAAATACATATGGATGTGACTCGACCACTGATGCTGCTTAAAGATCCCAAACCCCAGCACTGGAATGACCTAGACCTGAAACTTTATTCACAGTTCAATAAACCTGTGAAAATAAGTAATGCTTGTCCAGCTGTCAGGTGGGACGTGTAGCTCTGCTGTAGCTCATGTTGAAAGTAGACGTTCCTGGTGACTAATTTACTAGTTTGAAACAAGAGCAGAAAAATCAGACCTGGTTTAAAAGTGAGAAAACATTCAGACCTGAGCACCATCTGCAGGACAGGGTTAAACACTCGACACAAAGATACTGCATGTGCATTTAGGAGCCATCTGCTCATCAGTACTTAATTTGTGATTGCTGCTGTAATGTGTGACACCTTGTGTGTTTATAACGCTGCATGTGCAAAACAACACACGTGGAATGTGGCTACTTCACTTTACTCCCACACAGCCCACATACAGACATTCATTTCTACCTCATCTGGCTGAAGGACCTGGGAGCTAATGCAACGGCGAGGCGTCCGTCGTCTGTCCAACACATTTGATCAGAGTTGTTGCTCCACCTCCTATTGGTCAGATTTCAATCAGACTAGCACACAATGATGACCTTGTGGGTCTTCACCCAAATTATGCTCAAGGTCGAGGTTGCATTTGGTGCTTTACAGGCGCTTTTCCTTTTTTTTTTTTTAAACCAGAATCTTTAACTCCTAAGAGTATTGATCTGGATTCTAATGTTCAAAAAAATGACAAAAAAACTTAGAATCTTCTTTCTGAGCTCCACATCTCAATAACCTGTAAGCCTCACTGATGTTCTGGTCTACCCCAGAGTAATACAGAAAGGTACTGCAGCTGTCATCAGCTTAGTTTCCTCCTCACTTGTTTCTAACTTTCTTTTACAGAGAGAGGCGCAGCCATCTGTCAGGCCGCCGCCCCTGCTAGAGGCAGGTGGCATCATAGCATCCTAGAACAGACAACTACTATTGTACATTAATAAAGGAAGAATAATGTGTTTAACTAGCATTTCTGGTGCCAAAAAGCAAGGGCAGCAGCATTTAAACATCAACATCAAATATTTGCACACATCAAATGTTAAGTCACAGAAACTCGTCTTATACAGCGAAACTCTTGCTCACTTCAACATCTGTCTCTGAACCAGGTGTTCACTTATCAACTGATAAACTCCAGAACTCGACCTGCATCATTGTTGTGAGATCATTTCGTTTGTGAGTGGTCAGAAGGAGTTTACCGCAGGTGCCCTTTGACCCTTTTGACCCATGAATTCTTTCATGATGGATACAAAGGGTGGATTTTTCTTCAGGCTCAAAGAGATATTTCCAGGAGCAAACCACTGTGTTCCCATACACCAGTGCACCAATCACAGGCTGTAAACACGCAGGTGGATGTAGTTACCTTTACACCCACAGTTGCTTTTGGACTCCACATTTTAAATCCTCAATATTAGCATTTTGACTGCAACCATTTTGTTTTTTAATTTTTTTATTTTTTGAGCTGGAAATGACCGCGTTTGTATGAAAGGTTAGTGGGCTAAGGTATCGGTTACACTGGCAAGCTTGGTTTTCAAGCTGCATTCATGTGCTGCATGGGTCCAAAACACAGACACAGATACCTGCTAATTAGTGGTAAGTAAAAGATTAATTAAACACTATAATTTTATATGTTGGGTAATTCAGTTGGTCAAAAAAAATCAAACATATTCGAACAGTCCAGCTCAGTGAATGGACACAGCGGGGGTTAGGCCTAGCCAACGGGTATTAGCTAACATGTGCCGGCACACCTGTCATTCAGAATTCACCCACTCCACGGTTATGAAGTTGTAAACTATCCATAGAGGCATCAGGCTATAAGGAGACCTTTTAATGCTGTTTGGTTGGACGTTTAACATGGGAGACTATAGGGATTGACTTGCCACCCTCAAGTGGCCACTAGAGGAACTGCAGTTTTTAGCTCTTCATGTTTTGGGCCTCATTTTCACTTCTGGAGTTTATTATTTGGTACTGGTATGTTTCAGTGCAGACCCCAGGGCCCCCTTATATTCTGAGACACATGGAGTACTTCCACAGACAGGTCAGGTACCTCAACTGACCCCAGACTCAACATGAGGAGGCAGTGTTCCTATCAAAGCTCCATACTTGCAGACTTCCAGATTCTTCCAGAGCAACCCATAATGGGATGACTTTAACTTCTTATAAAGTTAAATACAGCTGTCATGGCTTCCCCTCCTCCTCTGTTGTCTGGTTAGTTGCTGTTGGTTGTGTCTTTTTTGTTACAGCAAGCTTTCAGCAGTGAGTGTGGAGTATATCTTTTATGTATTCCCTAACATTTTTTTCCTATTCGATTTAGAGGATCATAATAGTTGTAAAACTGGCTTCTGGTGTGCACTGTTTGAACCTCCAGTTACGTGTTTGAGTCGCAGTATGTCTGCTGGGTTCAGCATACAGAAGTATCAAGAGAATAAACAGCAAGTGTAGAGCTACAACTATGCAGGTCCAAGGTGTAAGTCCAGATCTTAAGAAGAGGAGCTATACATTATAATGTGCAGGAGTGACTGGGGTCACAATCAGTAAATGCATAGTTATTACACAGTAATAACTACCGTTCTTACATATGAAAATGGAGCCGAAAACTTTGCAAAAGAGCATTATGAATGAAAGAGAAATAAAGCCAGTGAGGACATAGTAAAGTAGTGATCAAAATCAGAAAAAATGAGAAGATTTGAGAAGAAAAAAACGGAGCATCTGTTACCGGCTGCACACAGGTTGGCGCAGGTGCACGAAAACCCAAGGAGAGGAGACAGAGAAGGAGACCGTCTACACTGGTGCCTGTACCTCAGCTTCTTTCAGAATACTTGAAATGAACTTTAAACACTCCAAACGCCTAGCCTGTTTTGGAAAGTTGTAAAAATTGATGGACAGCTCTGTCATGATGGAGGGGTTGATCCAGGCCTGGATGAAATAACCACTTGTCTCATGTATAAAACTGCACATGCTGGTGAATTATTCATGACCCTTGCATCAAAACCCAGAAATGGTAACATTCATTTCAACCCCACCCAGGCATGATGCCTTCTCTAACCTGTCACCTGGATGCTACTGATGATGGCCTTCACTTTGGGTTTTATTTCTGTGTTTGTGGTTTAGAACATGATGAAATGCTCCACATGTTGCTCCACTGAGATCAGATATCTGCTGAATTCAATTCTGGCCAATCAGCATAGCTCAGTTTGTGCCTAATATTACACTCACACCTGTGTTGAGTGATACTCTCAAAACAGGTGTGTCCAGGTGCTGCCAGCATCAGTAACCTGGCTGCATGGTTTACAGTGATAATGGAGAAATGCTCAGTGCTGTATATTGAACACTTGACAAGTATTCTGAGGCTCTGTTGGGTCTTTTTGACCTTCAGAGAACCGGTGTTGTTCTCACTTGAACACGTTGCCCTGTAGCGAGCCAGTGGATTCTGTCACAAAGTCATGTCGTCAGGATACTTTGCATACAGAAGACTTTTTGGACCAAGCCATCAAACACATTGACACTAAAAGTTGAAGGTTTCATCAAAATATTTTTCCTGTTTGTATTTGTGGGTTTAGTTCACGTTCATTCATGATGCTGATGAAATCCTGTTCAGAACTGATTGGCGTCTAGCTCAACCAGCACTTTATGTTCTGAACTCAAACCTACATTATTGTAAAAACTCTGGGAGTGTTCAAGAACAAGATCCTAACCGGTTCTCTGTTGGTCAAAACGTTCCTTTAGTGGCCAGTTCATTTTACAGGCCAAATCCTGTAAACTGGAGCTGTAGTTTTGGTATTGGCTGCTCCATACCATTGTGAGACAAGGACTCAGGACACCACCACCATGCACATCAGTTTGAGAGCTCAAACTACTACTGTATGTACTCCAGTCGCCGTGGGCATAACATGTAGTAGCTTCAAAAGGCATGGACACCAAGCATCAACTCGTAAATACATTACACCCTTTCAGCTGATGTGATTGTTTTGCATGTTAGAAAGTTGGTCACATGGTAACCTTGCCAATAAATGCCATGGATGTCTGATGTGTGTCTCTATGTCTCCAACAGGTGGAGGATGAGCAGAACTCTCCTGTGGTGCTCTTCAAGTTTTCCCAGGAAATGAGTGCTGGTAAGGTTCTCATGCTGTGAAAAGCATAAAAATAAATCTGATGAATTTTAATAAAGACTAAGTAAAATGAGAACAGTAATGGCAGCAGTGGCTCTTAGCATTTTTAGAACCTTTTGAAGAGGATCATGATGTCACTGTCAGTGATGGACTGAATGGAATGACTGTAAAATGTAAAAATCAGGTAAACATTCATCTCCAGTTGAGATCTTGTGAGAACTGAGCAGGTAAAGTGTACTCAACTTAACTACTCAGAGTATTTCTGGTAGTTACAACATGGCGGACACGTCATCCCTTCTTGTGAGATACACTAACTACTTATGTTAATGGTTTGATGTGGTTTTTGGCACTGGCTATGGAGACAGTAGGGTGTCCTACCTTGGGCTGAGAACATCTGAGTTGGAAATTCAACCTATGTTCAAACCAAAGACATCTGAACTTGAACCGTTGGCTTCAGAGCCGTATTACTCACTGACCTCTCCAATTCAGCTGGCATTTAACGTGCTCTTTTTGTCTTCCCAGATTCACAGCGTGTGAAAAGCGAGTTAACTTTTTGGCTTAAAGCAATCGTAAGGTAGACCAGGAGGGCGAGACAGTGTTTGTCCAAAAACTTAAAGCTAGCAAAGCAGAGAAAGTCTCATCTTGTCTCTGAGCTCCAAAAGCTGTACCAACACAGAAAAAACTCTCCTCTGGAAAGTCACTAGACTTCACTTTGCAGAGGCTGGTGGTGGTGGTAGAACAGGGGGTCAGTCTGAGTACATGTCAACTACCACAGGTCAAGGCTAAGCTAATGTAGAAGCACTTCATAGTGCATGGCTGCTATGCTGCTGCTAACAGTGGAATTAGAAAGTGAACACACCCCAGGTTTTTCTGATATAAAAAATGACACCATGATAAATACTTTCTAAACTTTTTTCCTTCTTTTATGTGACCTAAAACTTCTACAACTCAAAAAAATCTACAAATCTGCAAGGAGGAAAAATATAACAAGTCAAAAATGTACAATAAGCTGGCTGCATAAGTGTGACACCCTAAAGCTAATACTTTGTTGAAGCACCTTTTGCTTAAATCCCAGCATTCAGTCTTTTTAGGTAGGAGTCTGTCAGCATGGCACATCTGGACTCTCCAATATTTGCCCACTCTTCCTGCCAAAGTGCTCCAAATCTGTCAGACTGAGGGCATCTCTTGTGCACAGCCCTCTTCGGGTCACTCCACAGATTTTCAGTTGGATTTACATCTGGGCTGTGGCTGGGCCGTTCCAAAACTTTCATGTTCTTCTGGTGAAGCCATTCTTTTGTTGATGTGGATTTATGCTTGGGGATCATTGTTGTGCTGAAAGATGAAATTCCTCTTCAGGTTTCTAGACATCTGAAGGTTTTGGGCCAAAATTGACTGGTATTTAGAACTGTTCATAATGCTTTTGAGACACCTGATGTATTTTTTGCCAAATTTATCCAGGCTTGGATGTTTTCTTCGTAAGAAAAGGCTTCCATCTTGCAACTATACTCCATAGTCCAGACATATGATTATACAGGAGATTGTTATCACATGTTCTACACAACCTGTACTTGGCAAGATGTGTTGAGCAGCCACATTTTGTTAGTCTGTCTTTACTGAGGTCTTTACAGTAGGAGTGTTTTTTATGATGACGATTTCATGCCTCCGTTCCTCCTTCCATTAGTTTCCTCATGTTAAGGTGCACCAACAAAGATCTTGAGGTGCTGAAGAGTTTGGAAGATGTGATTTGTCCTGCTGGGGTCCCTGGTAGTTTCCGGTGGTTTTGATTTTGAGGTGTCTGTTCTCATTATTCCTTCGTCTTGAACTTGTTGTTATGGAGTGACCCGCTGCTCCACCACTTCTCCTCTGTCCTACATGTGAGAGAGGGTCCTCGCTGTGATGGTGTGGTCTGAAGTAATCAATAAGATGCACTCAAACGTTATGGAAAACCTGAACTTATATCATTAATGTCACTATACACACATAAATCATTGGATAATGTTGTATTTTTTTTGCTTCCTTCTCAACTGTGTGGTTAGCATCAAGTGGGGGTTCAGTGGAGGGTTTCTGTGCTGGAGAGAAAGAGGTCCTTGATGCCTTCAACAGATGGGTGAGTGTTTTTCCTTCTTGACACGTACCATAGCTAGTATATTTATGTCTGTGCTAGTTAAAGCTGCTCTAACCTATAACCCTGTGAGGAGGAAGAAGAAGAGGGCCCTCAGAACTGGAAATAGGCAGGAGCTGATAATAGTTCAAAGAGAACTAAAGACAACAATTAGGGTGGCCAAAGATAAATAAAAGTTGAAACTGGAATGGAAACTCCAGCAGACCAATATAAGAGAAGTCTGGAGTAGCATGAAAACCATCTTTGGTTTGAGACCAAATAGTGGCAGAGGAGTTGAAGGCATTGTGGACTGGGCCAGTGATCTAAATCTGTTTTTTAACAGATTTGACTCAGTAGCTGCTGCTCACACCTCCAATTCAATTCAATTTTCAATTCAGTTTCATCTATATAGCACCAGTTCACAACAAAAGTCGTCTCAAGTTGCTTCACACTGTAAGGTAAAGACTGTACAGTGTTAAAGAGAAAACCCCAACAATCAGCCAATCTCCTATGAGCAAGCACTTAGCGGCTGTGGGAAGGAAGAACTCCCTTTTAACAGGAAGAGACCTATGGCAGAACCAGGCTCAGGAAGGGGCAGCCAACCACTTGCAACCACCGGCCACTCCCTCCCCCCACCTCCTCCTCATGGTCTCAGAGCCTCCTTCCCCGACTCCCAGGCTCACGGCACTCTTCAAACCCTTCATCCTAACACATCTACCCCTCCTAGGCCTGTCACCTTCACTGCTGACCATATCCAGAAACAGCTGATGAGACTCCACTCAGGCAAGTCTGTGGCCCCTGATAGTGTGAGCCTCAGGGTCCTCAAAGCTTGTGCCCCCCAGCTTTTTGGAATAATACATCACTTGTTCAAGGTGAGCCTTAATCTGCAAAAGGTCCCCGTGTTGTGAAGGGGTCTTGCTTTGTGCCTGTGACCCTAAAGACTACAGACCTGTGACACTTAGATTACACATCATAAAGATCCTTTAGAGATTCATCCTGGACCAGCTCCAACCCAGCTGCAGTAGTAGGGTGTATCAGAGAGGGTGAGGAGAAAGAGGGACTGTGGTGAGAAAATTTATCACATGGTGTGAACAGAACCATCTGCATCTTAATGTGACAAATGGTTGTAGACATGAGAAGTACTAAAACAACAGTGACCCCTATTTGCATACATGGGGTCTGTGTGGAAATAGTGGAGGACTAAAAATAGACAAACTGGACTTTATTAAACACACAGAAGACATCTACAAGAATGGTCAGAACTGTCTCAATTTCCAGAGACAGAACCCTTTTCCACAGGTCTGATGTCAGTGTTTTCAGTATGCTCACTCACACAAAGCTTTTTCCATTTCTGTTGGTGTAGCTGGGTGAACAGCTGGCCCAGCTGGTTCCCACCAGTGGAATTGATGTTGTGGAGCTTGAAGATGAGGGTACCTGTGTTCGCTTCAGCCCCCTCCTGACAGCTGCAGGTAACATGAACTCACACTCAGATTCACAAAAAAAAACACTCTGCTCTCATGTATTTAGAATACTGTTAAATATGCTAGCAAGGTTGAAAACATGGGCGGGAAGCTGACATGAATGTGACTCCCTCCCTCTTAGTCCTGGGCACCCAGCAGGAGGATGTTGAGCACCTGGTGGAGAAGCTGATGGAGCTGGTGCCTGTAATGAGCTCCACAATGTGCCTCAGACAGGATTTCAGAGAGGAAACCCACCGACATTCAGCCTCACTCAGATACATCGAGGACCTCAGCTGGCCTGGCCTGGGAGTTGTCCGGTAAGGCTACATGCACCTTAAATATAGCTCTTTAATAAATGTGTCACTAAATTACCATCTTAAATAAATCAAAGAAAGAATAACCAGTGTTATGAGGATCAGTAATACATCACGTGGCGTGATCCCTGTGCCTGCGTGGGTTCTCTCCAGGTACTTCAGTTTCCTCCCACAGTCCAAAGACATACTCTTTGTGTTAAATGGTGGTTTTGAATGGGCCCTAAGTGTGGTTATGGTGAATTTCCAGGATGTGCCCTGCTGATAGGCTCCATCCCTCTGCAACCCTGGACTGGGTAGGATGGATGGATGGATGGATGATTCATTCATTCATTGATCTTCTTCCGGTTATCCAATTTAGGGTCGCGGGGGTGCTGGAGCCTATCCCAGGTATCATAGGGCAAAAGGCGGGGTACACCCTGGACAGGTCGCCAGTCTGTCGCAGAACCATCACAGACAGACAGACAACCACTCATGTGCACATTCACACCTATGGTCAATTTGGAATCGCCAATTAACCTAGTCCCCTTTGCATGCCTTTGGACTGTGGGAGGAAGCCAGAGCACCCTGAGAGAACCCACGTAAGCACAGGGAGAACATGCAAACTCCACACAGGAGGCTAGGCTAGCCGGCTGTTGGGTTTGAACCTGGACCCTCTTGCTGTGAGGCAACAGCGCTAACCACTGTGTCACTATGTGATGGATGGATGGATGGATAGATAGATAGATAGATAGATAGATAGATAGATAGATAACTCATACTGACATTTTCACTTACTAAAGTGAGCTAGCAATATGTTTTGGAATACATGGTTTATCACCTGACTGCCTATGGTGAAGCATGTGGTGGTAGCATCATTTGAAGGACAAAAAGACTGCCCACAGTATGGGGAATGTATTTTATATGTAAATACAGATAGAGAGAGAGAGAGTACAGCACACATGAAAAGCCAAATGTCACATGAATAAACCCCTAATTGAATAAAACGAGCCTCCACTCTTATCTTCTTGGGTGGCAGTGACTCAGTGTGATGTTGAATGGCTGAGAACCAGAGGGCTGCTAATGTGGTGCTGGTTTGATAATCGCCTGTAGCAATTGCTGGTTTGTGGAAGCTAGAGCCCCCCTTCTTCACTCTAAGAGATGAAAATAGCCATGTTGTGTATTAAATTTGTATCTTTTGTTCTTTTCCGGTGCTGTAACGTTATCACGACACTCAGTGGTTTTTAAACTTGTGGTGATGTTCAGGTACGAGCCACAGACTGATGGAATGGACGAGGGCAGGAGGAAGCAGGAACTGGAGAAAATTAACACAGAGCTGCTCAAGAAAATGCAAGACCTTGAAACTGACATCATCTTTTCCACTGGTAGGCGCCTCGTCTCATCTGAGACACATGATATTCATCGATCTAAACATTCCCGATGGTCCTCACTCTGTTTCTGTTCGTTTCATCCCAGGCCCTGAGTTCGGAGCGGAGCAGGACTGCATTTTCGTGGGCATGGTGACGGATGATGTTGATGTTTCACAGCTAGTGGATTCAGTAGCTGCCCTGGGGAGGGACATAGAGGAGAGTGGGAAGGTAAGCACTATGTTCAGTTTACAGGAAGCTTCTCCCCCTATTCTGACAAAGTGTTTGTTACAGTTTTACTTATTGACTGAAAAATTATATTTGGAATTATCCTAGTTATTATGTGCCTTTGTGTTCTTATTGTTTATTATTATCTTTAAATAATGGAACAAATGCAGGAATGTGTGATTAAAATATTTTGTTAAAGAAAAACTTAAAGTTCAGTGAGTTTTGACTTCAGTTCGGTTCAGTAATTCATTTTTTGGTTAGTTTATATATCATATTTAGATAACAACAGACATACAGTAATCATACATTAGATAGCATGTTTTGGTAGTTTGGCAAACTTAGTTAATTTCTTAAAAATCACTAAAAGCTTCACAATAAAAGACAAAGATTGATGTAACTGTAGAATAAATCTAAATATGCTGCTCTTAAACATGTACAGATCAACAAATGAGCTTCAGTCCAGTGGAGAAAGGTCCAGAGCACAGGAAGAAATCACTGAGATGTGTCCAGGTGTTGTTAATAGACTGATATCAGCTGCTTTAAGCCAATCAGCACCTGATCCTCTGAGCTCAGCTTGATCCACCTGTGAAGTGACGTCATAATGACCCTGTTTGAGCCGTGTCAGGCTCTGTCAGACACGAACCCCCGTAAACGATTCAGGGACCCTCAACCTGAGCTTTTATTGAGAGCAGTTTAATCCTCATCCTACATTTCCCCTGAGTTTAACTCAGCCTAACCACAGCAGGGTAACCCATTATCATGTCAACTAGTCCAAGTTGACTAACCCTGCAAACAATAGTGGTATTTATTTTTTCAGTTACATCAGTGTTGTATCTTTCTGTTTCAGAAATACTGTCATCTGAATATGGTGTGTTATCTTTACATAGAAACTAGCTAGCTTCCTGCTAACTTCTAATGCTGCTTAAACTCATAAATTTTGTTTTTCATGGATGCCTGGAGGTTAAACTTTATTGTAACTCCTGGTTCTGTTGGAGGTCTCTTCCTGTTAAAGGGGAGTTTTTCCTTCCCACAGTCACCAAGTGCTACTCGTAGAGGATGGTCTGATTATTGGGGTTTTCTCTCTGATACTGTAGGGTCTTTACCTTACAGTGTGAAGCAGCTTGAGGTGACTTTCGTTGTGAATTGGCATTTTAAAAAAAGACATCACCCTCTTGAGCAAGGCACCGGACTGCTCACATTGCTCCCTGGCACCTGAAATGGCAGCCCTGCTTGCTGACCTCCCTCTGCATGCTGCATGGAGTAGTGTGTGTGTGTGTTTGTGCATTTCAGCCTGTAAGGAGTGTTGGCAATTTTGAATTTCCCCAGTTGGGGATTTATAAAGTTGTTTGTTTACATCAACAGGTCAAGCTGTTGCTGGCGGTGGTGTTGGTGTAATGGTGTGGGGGATATTTTCTTGGCATGCTTTGGGGCCCTTAATACTTACTGAGCATTGTTTAAATGCTGCAGCTTTCCTGAATACTGCTGCGGACGATTTCCATCCCTTTATGACCACAGTGGACGCAATCCAATAGAGCACCTTTGGGATGTGGTGGAATTTGCATCATGACTGTGCGTCTGACAAATCTGCAGCAAATGTGTGATTCTGTATGTCAATATGGAGCAAAATCTCTGAGGAATGTTTCCAGCACCTTGCTGAATCTATGCCATTAAGAATTAAGGCCGTTCTGAAGGCTAAATGGCCCTGATGAGGCATAAAAAACATGAGAGCTAAAACAGAGTAAAAACCAGAGGACCTTTTTTAGGCACTAATGTAACTCAACCCAAACATATCCTCTTTCTTATGTCTTTTTCTCTCTCTCCTCTTCCCCATTAAGCGAGCCCCATGCTGTGCTCTGATGTTGTTCCACACTGTGATAACAGACAGCCTTAAGCCTTTCAAGGACAAACTAATGTTTTTGGGGTGTGCTGTAGTGATGGAGGTGGAGTGATTTCATGAGTGTGCCTGTGTTGTTGGAAATTATGAAGTAACTCAGTCACTTCCAGTCATTCATCTGTCTCGGATTACAAAGTATTTTGCAGTGTCATCCTCAGTGAAGAATAAACAGGGCTGCTTTCAGTTTGCCTGAATTTTCACCTATTTACAAAGACCATCTGTTCTCTTTTACTCAGTTTCACCATATCAACAGAGAGCATTTTTGGGGATTTTGAAGGAACATTGTAGAATTTGTGAATTTGTATTTGTTGGGGGGGAGATTAAAAGCCCATACTCAAGGTTGTTCTAAGAAAGCATCTTGTCACTTTGCTTTGATAGAGGACTGTAAATTTTGGATGATCAGTTTAAAGTGGAGTATTTCAGCAGCTATGGGATGGCTTGCTGGGAAAATTGATGCACTTTTGACCTGAACAGGTCAAAAATCTGGAGAGATGGTGATGGTGGAGTCCATTCTGGGCCCCTGTGGCTCAGGAGGTAGAGTGGGTCATCTTGGCAGTTTGATCCCTGGCTTCTCTGGTCTACATGCTGAAGCGTCCTTGGGAAAGACACCGAACTCCAAATTGCTCCCGATGCATCGATCGGAGTGTGAATGCGTGCTTGATAGTTAAATGTGCTTAAAGGCATAGAATAAACCGCTGTGTGTATGGGCAAATGAGGCTTGTGGTAAAAAGTGTGTTAAGTGCTCAGTTAGAGTAGAAGAGCGTTATATCTTGTGTTTGAGATACATAGGCCAGATGTGGCCATTAAAGAGGTCGGGGCGATCTGACACCCTGTAGTTCCTAGAGCACCCCCCTCTTTGGAATTCATTGTATGGGATGGACATAAAGTAGGGCTGACTGAACATGTCAATCAAAGGCCCGTAGGCAGCAGCTGTGGTTAAGGAGGTGGAGAGGGTTGTCCTCCAACAGGAAGGTTGGTAGTTTCATCCCTGGCCTCTTCAATCTACATGCCGAAGCTTTAGAGTAGAGAAGCACTTTATGAGTGCCAATCCTTTTACCATTCCAGCACTTTCATATTCTGTGTGGTCTTCTGCTGCTGAGATGCTCTTCTGCATGCCTTGGCTGTAAAAAATGGTTATTTGAGTTACTGTTGAATTACTGTCAGCTCAAGACAGTCTGGCCATTCTCCTCTGAGCCCCGGCATCAACAAGGGATTTTCACCTGGAGAACTGCAGCTCACTGGAAATTTTCTCTTTTTCAGGTCATTCTCTGTAAACCAAAGAGATGGTTGTGACGGAAAATCCAAGTAGATCAGCAGTTGATTCTTTAAGCCAGGCATTCAGTTGAGTCTCTGGGAACTTTTTTTTTGAGTTTCACAGTTTTAATTCAGTGAAAAACTAGAAAATTTATAACATTTCGGGGCATTTTTCTTATCAAAGAAATTACATTCATCACAGTTTTCCCAAGCATTGAAATGTAAACTTTTATTCACGCTAATGTCCCCTAAACTGAGAATTATTTACACCAAATTTGGAGCTTTTGACCTTTTCGGTCTGTATTGACCACTTTCTCTGCAGACAATAGAAAACTGGTCCACCTCAGTGTCTATCTGTCCCTACCTCTATCTTTTTCTTCCTCTAATAGGATTTCCATCCATTAGATCTTTTATCGCGACCTCCATGCATGCTAAGGAGGGAGAGATGAGTTGAGGTGTATTGATGCTGGGAGGTGATAGGGAATCAATAGGCCTATAAAATGGACAATCAGCCATCTATAGGCCCCGGCTGCCTGCGGGAGCCCCTAGGGGGGAATATTAGCTCTGTCTGTCTGCCTGTCTGTCTGTGTGTCTGTCTGTCTTGGCAAAGTGTCCCTAATTAAAATGTACCGCCTGTCTTCTTCTCTTTATGCCTGTCTCCTGATTAAAATGTAAACCTGTCTGTGTGTCTAAGAGCTGAGATATTTCACACTGAGCAGCAGGTTTGTCAGGGAAGTCAAGCATGGCAAATTTTCCCCACAAAGAAAATTAAAAGAGAAAAATGTCTGAGTAGAAGAGCTGTTTGATGAATGATCTTGTTCATACATTATTTTTACTCTGCTACTCAGGATAATCAGGCCATAATTAAAAAACTTAAAGTAAAAGGAAATGACTATAAAGGACGATTTATATGGAAATGCTAAATTAGGGTAATGAAAAATCAGTTTAAATGTGGAAAGTGACACTGAAAAATGCAAAATGGGAATTTATGTATAATATATAATTAAGTGATTTAAAAAATTGGAATTATTTAATATTTAATCCCACATAATGATCATCCACTGCTTATTTTAGCCCAGGAAAAGACAGGTATTTGGGTAAATTAAACTCAATAAGTATTAAACCTGTGCTTGAAATTAAAATCTGTCTAGACATCATAAATACACACAAAGCACAAAGGCAAGAATGATTTAATCTTTGGGATTATTATTTCATATATGATGTAAGCATAAAAACAACATTTGATTTACATGTCTCAGTGTAACAAAAGATTTCAAATTTCATTATTTTCTTTTTTAAGTTCTGTTTTGTGGTTGAGTACGTTTAACCTTGATACTCTTAAACTTCCAATCAGAATAGGTTCAAATTTAGAAGCCTTTGTTGTGTAAGATGCTTAAACTGAATGACCTCCAGCTGCCACCTCCTGTCTTTTTGTCAGTGCCACTGTCTTGTCATTATACATCATAGCAGGTCTCACTACCATCTTGTAAACCTTCCCTTTCACTCTTGCTGCTATCCTTCTGTCATAAAGCACCCTGATACTCGTCTCCACCCACACCACCCTGCCTGCACTCACTTCTTCACCTCTCTTGTGCTCTGTCTGCTGTTTTTGAAGGTTCACCCCGGGTATTTAAACTCATATACCTTCAGTACCTCTATTCCTTTTATTGTCACAACCCCACCTGCCTCCCTCTCATTTATGCACGTTTTGCTTCTACTGACTTTCATTCCTCTTCTCTCCAGTGCATACCTTCACCTCTTCAGGCTCTCTTCCACTTCCTCCCTACTCTCACTACAGATCACAATGTCATCTGCAAACATCATAGTCCACAGAGACTCCTGCCTGAACCCATCTGTCACTCCTACTGCACACCTCACCACTGTCTCACTGTCCTCATACATGTCCTGCACCACCTTCACATACTTCTCTGCCACTCCTGACTTCCTCATACTATTCCACAGTTCCTCTCT
>VUQH01090480.1:0-12266 GCA_015106775.1 Etroplus canarensis | reverse complement strand
AAAATATATCCCCTTGGAGAGGACCCATCAGGTGTACCTCTCTGGAATTGGTGGTGAAGGCAGCTCTCTGACATAACCCGCTGTTTGGTCTGTTGGTCGTGATGATGGAACCTATCGCTCTGGCTGTATCTTTGTAAAATAGACTGGCGCTAAACTGACTCCGTAAAGTCTGTAAAACGTATTGTAGTGGAATTTTAATAATTGCTTTAATGCACAAATAGATATAACCATGTTGCTTGGCTAGAGTGCATTGCAGACGTGATAGATGAAACTGTTAAAGCAGGTACAGCTAAAAATATAATTGCTGAGATGTATGCATTTGCAAGAACAAGGTGTACCATAGCCGTCACAAATGAGACAGACAGGATATGAACAGAAAGGTCAGAAAAGGTGTTAAGAATTGAAGGAAAGGTTAACGGTCTGCACAAACAGCTGCAAGGAAATGGGGGGGGAAAAAGGGTGAAAACCGTTTGTAAGAAGAGTGAAGATATGTCGCATGTATGCAGAGGGGGGGACAACGGAAACTTGTTCTTTGTGCTTGTGCAAAACTGCTGTATGGAATGCAGGTATAAAAGATGTGTTCCTCTCTGCAAAAGCAGAGACTGTTGGGAGGACAGAGAGCGATCAGGAAGCGCTGTCTAACCATATACTCTCTCTTTGTCATGACAAATAAAAGCTTTGAAGGAACCTCACTGAGCGTTTGGTGATTTCCTGAACATTTTGAACCTTTCCATAACAGTATTCACCCTCCTTGGATGGTTCACCTTTTTATTACTTTAATAAATGAAATCATGGTCAGTATAATTTGGCTTTTTCGACAAGAAGTTACAAAAAAAAGCTTCTTTGATGTCATAGTGAAAGCAGAGTTTTAAAAATTAATGTCAGTTAATTAAATATATACAAGGCATAATAAATGCTTGCCTAAATATTCGCCCCCTTTAGGTCAGTATTTAGTAAAATCACCTGTCTGTGTGGACATGTCTCAGTCAGGCTGGCACATCTGGACACTGATATTTTTCTCTATCCTTCCTTGCCAAACAGCTCGAGCTCTGTCAGGTTGTCGGGGAGCAGGCGTGAACAGCAGGGCCAATCCAGAGCATTCACCTTGTTGTCTTTGATCCTTTTCTGTGTGCTAATGCCAAGGCAAAGCATCCACTGTCCAGCTGAACCTCTGCTCCTCATACAGTATTGATCAGAATATAATATAACTTGCACACAATAATCACCTGATGGCTCTTTCCCCAAACTGTGCTCAAGATCATATTTGTCATTTTGCAGGCACTTTTCCATCTTCGCAAGAATTTCTACTTCTAAGAGTATTGGTCTGGATTATGATGTTACTTGTGCCCCTATTTCTCATTTGTTAGTACAGTACAGCCAGACACTGACAGGAAAACACATCATTCTTTCTGTAATTCACACATTACAATAACCTGTGGCTTATGATGGATCATGAGGCAGATGACCTACGTCAGTGACATTCTGGTGTTCCATTGCACCTCACGGAATATGTAATTTCTTGTTTTCCAGATGGTTCTTGTGAGCGTAATCTGGACGATCTGATTGAGTCCCTTGGCGCCAGCGATACTTCAGCATCAGAGGACAAGCAGGCTTCTGTTTATGAAAAGCATTCAGAGGCGAAAGGTGACGCGGCAACAGAAGGTGAAGAGATGAAAGAGCTTCAGCCTGAGGAATGTGATGGAGAAGAAGCAGAGGAAGAAGATGATGACGAGGCAGAGGAGGATGAAGATGTGGCAGAAGAGGAGGAAGAAGGATGGGAGCGCTCTGAGCTCACACCTTCTCGAGAAGGTTCATACGAGACGAACGCTGAGGAGGTTGGTGCGGAGCAGCCTGCATCCAGCCTGAGGCGACGCAACAGGCCCGAATGAACCGGCTGCAGGACTTCTGCACTGTACAGAAATGTGACATATTATTATAAATATTTATTCTTTAAAAAGTTTTCATTCTTAAAAAAGGGTATCAGCATATTCATCAAGAACATATAATGCACTCTTTAGGAAAGGAAAGCTCTCAAGCAGTAAACACACAGGCCTCTGTTTATGTGTTCATAAAGACCAGTTCAAACCACTACTGGAGCTAGACAAGGTCAGTCAGGGTGTATCCCAGTGCATCTCATGTTGGTGAAGTGGGTTTGGCAATGGAGTAGAGTTAAAGTGACAAATGAAAGAAACCTACTCAAAGTCTAGGAATAAGTTGTTCTGCCTAATGTTTCTAGGAAAGCTCTGTTATAGAGTCTCCAAATTTGCAACACATCTTCCAAAAATGATCTAACAAAAAAGAGGACCCCTTTTAGTTTATTTTGTTTTTTATTTCACGTATTCAAGTATCGCTGCTCTTCCTGCCCAGTTGGTCAGATTTTAATCAAACTTGCACACAACAAACATCTAATGGTTATTTATCCAAATTGTGCTCACGGTTAAGATAAGGGCTATATTTGTAATTTTTTTTTCAAGCATGTTCCATTTTCACAAGAATCGCTACTCCGATTTTTTACTGAAACTTACACACAGTGATTCCCTAATAGATCTTCACCAGTTTGTGCTCAAGGACACATTTGCTGCTTAACAGATATTTTTCCATTTTCACAAAAATTGCTACTCCTAGAATATTGATTTGTTTGTGCGTGGCCGTATATACACACATGGTGTCATTAGGTTTATTTATAGCATAATAATGTCTTAAGCAAGGTTGAGGCCGGTGAAGAACTAGAACATTGACTTGGGTATGAATTTGCAAGCACCCTTGACTTCTTAATGGATTTTAATTTATATACTATTTATTTAATTCATTAGTATATGCAATACAGCTAACTAATTAAAAGAACATCACTTTCGTTCTGTACTTCATACATTGCAATAACCTCCAGATGAGCTACTCCCTCATTGAAATTCTGGTGTCTGAAGTTAAATATGACTAAATACCAAAAAGTTTTTTAAAAAAATCCTAAGAACAAAGATACTCAATACAAATTAGTATGTCGCTAACCCAGTACAGCCACTGTGAATAAAAAAATTAGCCGTAGCCAATTCAGCATATTTTTAATGTCAGTTTGCAGGAATGTAAACATATATGGTCCAGTGCTCTGCAAAAGTCTTGGGCATCCCTTGTTTCTTGATATTTTGCTGGGAAAATGGGAAATGGGTGCAATGTTTCATTCAAACGTGCAAACTAGGGCTGCTGCTGAAGATTATTTTGTTAGTCGACTAATCTGTTAATTATTTTTTTCAACTAGTCAGTGATTATTTCAATCGCTCCTTTCATCTGTGTTTCCTGTGGGTGCACCTCCTGTTCCAGTGCATGTTTTTCCTCATCTGCTCAAGTTTGCCCACCTGTCAGTATCACCCTGATGTCTCTGAATTAACTTAATAAGCACAGTTCCCACAGCAAATTAAAATAATGACCCATGGAATATATGAATTTGAAACTAATTAAATGTATTAGCATTAATTTATGTGACCATCACAAAAAAAAATCAAATAAAAAATACAAATAAAAGTACAAGTAATCTTTAAACGAAAGGATAATGTGCAAATAAGTAACTAAAAATAGCCCCTGTAGGGTCTGGAATGACCCATGAAACATATGAATTTCAAAATAAAAGTATTTTTAACCTTACTTAATGTGACTGTCACAATAAAAATGAAATCAATTAAATAATACAAATTAAAGTGCAGGTAGTCTTTAAACCAAATAATGTGCAAATAAGTATCTAAAAATGTCCTCTGTTCAAAAGTTCAAATAAGGATTCAAATTAAATAAAGATCTTTTTCCAGTCAAAAATAACAATGAAAAATTTACAGATGATTCAATTCATGAATTTATGATTGCAGTGGAGGAATAGTCAGCATATCGACATGCTCTGGAGTGAGGCTGGCTCTCTTCTTTGAGACGATGTTCCCAGCTGCTGAGAAGAGACGCTCAGAGGGAGTAGAAGTAGCAGGAATACACCGGAGTGATTCTGCCAGTGAGGCAAGAGTGGGACACGCCTTTGCTTAGTACTACCAAAACAGAGCAAATCAGAAAGCTGTTACTAATTATCACAAATTGAAGGCTATGTGTCATAGTTTATCTCAGATAAGTGTAGTGCAGTTAACTGATTTTATAGCTAATGAATTATTGATATGCTCCAACCCACAGATTAACTAACATTAGGTGAAGGAGGTTTACTATTCAGAGTCAACGCTAATATTAACGCGAGCAAAAACTAGGAGGCAGTGTAGCTACTCCTATTCACCGATTTACTATTGCACTTAACTCATTAGCTAACATAACTGGTTAGCAAGCATCGTCCATGAGACCTTGTTTCCGACAGGTAAACTAACATAAACATTACTGTACAAACATTAACAAGACATCAACGCAACACATTAACCTAACTCTCTAAAACTTACCAATCCGGAGTTGGCGTCACAGCTCCAGAGTGCTGGCGTTTTAAACACTCGTGCATTGTAGTAGTGCTGCCGTGGAAGGAAAGCTCAGCCTTTTTGTTTGTTTTCTGTGAATTGCTCCCACACTTTTGAACGTCTCTGGAGCTGTGTCCCAATTCAGGGTCTGCATCCGTTTGGCCATTGCTGTGTCGTTGACTCTACCTTCTTCTTTTTTGTATTTTAGTTCGGTCTTGGCAGACAATAAAAATGATATTGTCCCCATATGTTCCTGTAGTATATTGCAGTTACAAAAACACATTTACGTGATTTTAGAATGTGACGCGTCAACTTTAAAATCCCACGTCGACTAATTTTTCTAGTCGACGTTGTTAATTATGTCGACTAATCGTTGCAGCACTAGATGTTAAGAAAAAGTCTGTAGGAAGATCCAGCAACTAGATTGATAATAAAAGTATTTTCACAGTGCAGAATTGAAGAGTTTTATGGCCACAGGTAGGAATAATTTTCTGTGGTGTTCTGTGGAGCGTTGTGGTGGAATGAGTCTGCCGCTGAACGCGCTCCTGTGTCTGTCCAGCACGTCATGGAGAGGCTGTGAAGGATTGTCCAATATTGTCCTTGACTTGGACAGTGTCCTGTCTGACACCACTGTCAGAGTCCAGCTCCGCACCCACGACGTTACTGTCCTTGCAGATCAGTTTGAGTCTGTTGGTGTCTACTACTCTCAGTCTGCTGTCCCGCTGACCAGTACCGGTCCATGGACCATTTGGAACCGGTCCACAAAGAAAAGATTTTGTGGTTAAAATGTTAGTTATTTTTCTTTCTTCTTCCGGATCTTATTTTGAAAAAAAGACTGTTTCCGCCCTCGCCTCACTAACGGCACTTGACTCTGGAACGTCGTTTCACGCATCAGCGACACAAGCTAACTCGAAAAAAAAAATGAGCTGAAAGCAAAATTCACTGAAGAGCTTTTTCGGGAAGGAACGAGCAAACAGTGGGACTTCAGAAGGGCCGTGATCCGCCAGCAAAAAGAGAGCTGCATTTAAAAGGAAATGCAAAGGTTCTTACCTAAGTTACAGGTTCATTACAACAGGTGATACACAAGCTCCTCACCCGCTGTGACCGACTGGCTAATGAAGCAATGAAACCGACTAAACTGCTTCACCACATTGAGACAAAACACTCGTACACACGTACCTTCTCTATATAAAGTGTAAAAATTGCATTCAGATTACAGACTATTAACTGACAAAGATTTTTGTTATTGGAATCCCCGTGCCTCTACCCGGTCCGTGGAAACATTTTCATACATGCAACCAGTCCGTGGTACAACGGTTGGGGACCACTGCACTACAGCATAGAGGATGGCAGTGGCTACCACAGACTGAGCATCGTCCAGCAGAGACTGAAGGACCTGAGACGTCTCAGAAAATTGAGATGCTCTGTCCCTTCTTGTAGATGTCTTCTGTGTGTTTGATGAATTTCAGTTTATTGTCCATGTGGACGCCGAGGTATTTGTGATCCTCTACCATTTCCACACTGGCCCCAAGGATGGAAACGGGCCCTTCTCATGTCCACAATCAGTTCTTTAGTCTTAAGCCGCAGATGGTTGCTTTCGGACCATGTGACAAATTTACAAGACTACAGTCTTGTACTCTGCATATTTGGAAAGAGTATTATTTTATTTTCACTTTTAGATTTGAGCCTGAAGTTTGGTCTTACATTTCATTTGAAGTGGCCTAAATTCAACTGTTAAATGTAGACCCCTGAAAATGTTGAGGTATTGGCCCATAGTGTTTGTGGAGTGGTGAACCCCTCCTGTGGTATCTGATCCTGTGCCTCTTACACAACATTTTTGAGACATCTTGCTGGCATCAAATTTAAAATAGGCTCATAAATTATAAGTCCTGTTTTATCATTAGATATGTTCAGCATAGTTTTTAATGATTTACACATCATTGCATTTTGCATATTGCATGTTTTATTTACACTGTGTCCCAACTTTTTTTAAAATTTAAAACTGAGTGAGTGTAACAGTGTTTGTTTGGCTCCTCATCAGTATCAGGACTAAAATTTAAACTCTGTACAGTTTTATGTGACAGCCATGTTGTTCGGTCAGTGCACCACACCTCAGACTCCCTTTTTGTTTGAACATTTGGTGGTTTTCAGCTGTTCTAGTGTATGTTTAATAGTGAGAGTGGATTACTTTCACTAGACAATGATGCCCTTTTAGACAGTGGAAAGGAAAAGCATGTGATCATTGCTAATGACAGCCATGTCAGCTGTCACCATATTGCTTTATAGATGCAAAAGGAAGTTATCACATTTAGTTACCACAGCTAAATTACTGATTGGTGTCATATGCAGCAAGACAGAATTAAAGCAGATGAAAATGAATAACATTTTTTTCCAGTTCGTTAATTTACCCTGTGGTAACTGTAAATCTGTTGCACAGTAGCTCTCAGCTCCTCTTTCTTTCTTTGCAAAAAAAAGATTACACGTCACTTCCTGTCTCATGCTCTCATTAGGCAGTCAGCTAACTCCATCTGATAATGAACTGAATCCTGTCAGCCTGCCACTTTTAAAAAATCCTTTATTTTATAGCTAGATCATTGTGGACACAAATCAGTTAATCTTTTGTCCATCTGTTTATCACAAATAAGAAATTCGCCTCGGAGGCCTTCATCATTTCTACAGTAGAGTGATTTTCTTGCCAGGTGTTGCCATCATCAGATTCCCAATATTGTTATCAGGAATTCACCCCATTTGTTAGGAGAATTATTTTATTGAAACCAAAGGGTTTTATCTCCCTATTTTCTTTTAGTTTTATTCTAGTTTAAGGATCCACTCCAATCATTGTAGCTTGGAAGGGATATGTATATTCAATACTTCATAATAAATTACACACTATACAATTTTTGGGATGTCTCAAAGAGGAAAAACTAGTGTGACAATATCATTGGTCTTGTCTATAAAACGGTGGTATTACGTTGCACTGTATAGGACAAAATTCTGGCATTCAGGATGACCATCTCACAGCGTTACTGCTGCTATGACCTACACCTGCTAACCAACCAATAGTGATGCAGAATTAAATGATGTGCTAATCAGCACAGCGCTGGAGCTATCGTTCAAGAAACAAAACTAGCGATAGGATTGTGTGGAGGTCAAATGTGTGAAGCAAGCTTATGCAGAAAAAATCTTTATTGGTTCATGCTTGTTGGTATGAAAAGTTCAACTGCTATTCTGATCTCAGTACACAGCTGAGGTGTGCGGTAGCCTTTTATTCATTTTGTTATTGTCATCATGCAGTCTACATATATGAAACTTGTTCTCACATGTTTAATAAATCACTGTCATGTGATGTGACTTGTAATACGTCCAAATAAATGTTAAGTACACATGTCCTTTTGTCATGCATCTTTCTGCCCCCACAAAATGAAACACAACAATGAGTGGGTATTAATGTAAATTAATCCATTGGCCCTGTGATTGATCTGATTAAAAATGTAATCATTTGATAGATCTAATTTTTACCTTACCTAGACAGTGAAAGTCAGTAAATAAAGCATTCAGGTGTACTTGATGTGCTGTGCAGGTTTCTTGTTGGTGAGGACTGTTGGCAGGCCTTAAAACATCTACAGCTACAGCTGAAATGAACACAGCCAGTTAAAATCTATTCAAATCATTCCAGCTCACAGCTTGTGTGTGGGTTCCATAAGCTTTCAGTTACAGTGAATTTAGTGGCATTTTAATGTTAGCTTATAGAAACCAAGCAAAAATGCAATAGAGAGCCGGAAATAATGTCTTATTGTCTGACAGAAGACTTAATTTGCAGTTTTTGCTAAGAGCTGTATTAGTGTTGCGAAAATTATGATTTTTAGAAAAAGAAGCCTTTTAAGAAAATGTGTTTAGGCTTTTAAGAGTTTCACTTCTGTTTCAGTAACATGAAACAGGGAAGTCGATGGGTTTCGAATAAATTTTACACAATTACAAAAACAGTTACTGTGACACATTCTCAGAATGCCACAGGGTAACTAATCCCAGTCAGTGACATTTAGCAACTGAGATAATAATGAGATCCAGGATGGAGGTAGAAGAAGTTTCTAACTACAGTCACTGATGCAAAGTGGAGCTCTTCCTGGCTCAGCAGAAAAAAATCATAGTGATCCTCATCTCAAGGTCCTAAGACATTATAGATAGAAACTCAGTGATCACCTGTGAGTTGACATTTCGCAGTATTTTGGGGGGGGTGGGGGGTTAAAAGCAAGAAACAGGATAGCAGCAGTCATTTGGAGAGAGAATCGTTTCAGATTGAGGCAGTTTTGAGTTGTATGAGCCATGGCTGCTTCGGTGAACTGCACTTTGCACTCAACAAGCAGAGTTTTATGGACTGTTTTAGAGGAATATACATTTATTGAAACAAGTTATCTAAAACCTCCTGACTCAGCAATCAATAATGCCCTTAAAAATGACAGAAACAGAAGTACATGAATTCATTGTTTCCACAAAAATGCCATCTTTTTTCCTAGTGCGAGTAAGAAAGGCACAGTATCCTCTGTCCCACTTGTATTGTCACAATGGGCTCCACTTTAAGCTGATTGCAAACATTATATACAGACTTTGCTTTAAGTGACATCAGAAGGAAACATAAAATACTTGCAACAGAAGGTCACTGGCATTCAGGATAAAAACAGGAAACCAAGAGAATTTCACCTGAGTTATATTTTGGACATCTATTGTGTGTCTGTTCCATCTCTCATATCATTTAATCTGTGTGATGAGTTCAGTGGCTTCAGTCACATGCCATAGTACTATAACTTATGTCTGAAGAGAGCTGTCATTTGTTGGGGTTTGTCCTTGCATAAACCAAAGTTCAGAAGCACCAATAGTGTAAGTTGGTAGTGAGTTTGAACTCTGCACAGCCATTTCAGTTGCATCTGAAAAGCCTTTTGTTATCACTTGGGTGACCTATTGTGTATGTAAAAAGCAAAAAGCCTCTTGTGTGGTTTTCCACAAACACTGAGGAGGATTCATAGACCACCCATCAGGCCACATTGGATAGCACCATTGCCTCCTGCATGACAGTTAATGTTAACTTAAACAAGATATATTCCGTTTGCTCCCCGTGATGTAGCAGTCAAGGCATTTTTAAAGTTCTCTCTGATCCATGTCGGTACCCTGTTTGAACCTGAACTTTTCTAGTTTAATTTTAATCAAAAGGGACACCACAGGCTGTAAAACACTATTACAAACATGCAGTGAGATATAAAATGGAACATGTCTGTTCTGTTCTTAATTTCACATCTTCAACAGTGCCTGGAGAGGTTCAGTTCTGAGATATAAAATTCACTTAAATTTTTATTTATGTGGTTTGCCAACAATCTTTTTGGCATGGGATGGTAATGAATATTGAAGAACCGGGCCTGTTGTCAACAGTTGGTCTGTCACATCAATTTGTACAGGACAAAATGAAGGCATTTTTTGCTGTCTTCACATCACAGAGGAATTTAGTAGAATCAACTAATTGTTTTGATGATGCAAACATTACTGTACCCTTTTTTTGGAGTACTGGGTTTTAGGTTTTTTTTTAAACCTCAGGACTTCTGACTTCCAATAATAAGTAGAATGAGTGAACTGCTGAGTTTTATGCAACTCATTACAGAACATTTTTAGACTCAAGCTAACACATTTGCTGACTTGCTGACCAGTTAAAACCCTTCATCAACCAAACTTGTTAAAGCATGTTGAAGTTTAAACATAAGAGCAAAGAGGATGCCAGTTGTGAAACAAAATAAAAAGCAAGTCTTTAAACCAAAAAAATTTCAAAGTCTTTAAAAATCATTGATCATCATTTGAACAGGTGGCTTATCTTTAGAAATGTAACATTTTCAGAACTTATAAGGTGCAGGAACTAACCTATTCATAAGTTCAGTCAGCTCATATTTTTAAGGCACGGGTTACTTTTTACTTTAAAACGTCAAATATGGTGACACCACAGTTTAAGACCAAGTGAAAGTGCAAGATATGCAGTTAAGAATGGGCACATAATAAAGAGAGGGCTCTGTGCGAAGATATATGGGCAGTCTGAGGCCTGGCATCGTTTATCAGTAGCTTGGCCTTGATGGAAAGAGGAACCAGAAGGCATTTGCTTTCACTTCAGGCCAGATGGTCATGGCATTCTGCCACAGCAGCCAAGCTGAGGATGTATACCCTTGTCAGTCCACAAGTCAGAAGCATGCCTACTGTGAATATGTTGTAATATTACTTTGTGAAATAAAATCACACTTGCTCATGTCAAATATGTTAAACTTTTGTTATAACCTTGATTTAAGTTCACAATCGCAATAGCTGAGTTCGAGGTGTTTGTTTTTAAGTAAAACACATGATGAGCTGTTATGACTAACACTACGGTCTCACTGCAGGTAAAAGTGACCCAACTCTTATTTTCTTCTCTCTTTTTTTTGGCGCATATGTGACCCAGATTTGACCCCACAGATTAGAACCCTCCCACTTCCATATGCGGTCCTAAATCGATATGTATCCGATGATTTTTAAAGTGACCTCAGTCTGAACGGTCATGTCACATTTCAAGAAATTAGAATATCATAAAAAGTCTTTTAGTAATTGAATCCAAAAAGACTAATTTGGACACATTTATATTCATTATACATAAAGGAAAATATGTCAAACATTTTTAGTTTTCATGATTATGACTTGTAGGTTATGAGAATAAGAAATCCAGGTCTCAACTTCTGAAAATCATTTTCATTTATACAGTGAATACTTGGAAAGTTACAGGGACCTTAACATAGTGGGTCAACCACCAGCAAATGACATGGCACCCCAAATCGTCACAAACTGCAGAAACTTTAGACTCGAATCCAAACATTTAGATTCTGTGTCCTCCCCACTCTTCCTCCAGACTGTAAGACCTTTTATTACCAAATGCAAGAAGAATTTCCCCTCCTGGAATGACAGGATTCTGATTCTAAAAATGAACAGTAGTTTCATTTTAAAAAGAACTTCTGACCACTGGCCAAAATTCCAATTCTTTTTCTCCTCAGCACAGGTAATAAACTTCTGATGTTGTCTTTGGTTCAGGAATGACTTGAAATTAGTCCAGTAGTTGTAGTAGGGTGCCAAGAGAGGAACTGTGGAATTGTATGAGGAAGTCAGGAGTGGCAGAGAAGTATGTGAAGGTGGTGCAGGACATGTATGAGGACAGTGATGAGGTGTGCAGTAGGAGTGACAGATGGGTTCAAGGTGGGGGTGGGATTACATCAGGGATCAGCTCTGAGCCCCTTCTTGTTCAGTTTTAGTGGTAATATAAGAATTAAAACTGTTTTCCTCTCAAACCGAGCACACTTCTTTAGATATCTTATGTCTTTGAACTTAGTAATGGCGATGGACAGATTGACAGATGGGGTCAGGAAAGAGTCTCCGTGGACTATGATGTTCGCAGACAACATTGTGATCTGTAGTGAGAGTAGGGAGGAGGTGGAAGAGAGCCTGGAGAGGTGGAGGTATGCACTGGAGAGAAGAGGAACGAAAGTCAGTAGAAACAAGACAGAGCACGTGTGTGAATGAGAGGGAGGCAGGTGGAATGGTGAAGATGCAAGGAGTAGAGGTGGCAAAGGTGGATGAGTTTAAATACTTGGGATCAACCATCCAAAGCAATGGACAGAGCACAAGAGAGGTGAAGAAGAGAGTGCAGGCAGGGTGGAGTGGGTGGAGACGAGTGTCAGGGGTGCTTTGTGACAGAAGGATAGCAGCAAGAGTGAAAGGAAAGGTTTACAAGACAGTAGTGAGACCTGCTATGATGTATGGTTTGGAGACGGTGGCACTGACAAAAGGACA
>VUQH01090475.1:8047-18825 GCA_015106775.1 Etroplus canarensis | reverse complement strand
AAGATATAGTCCACCTGTGTGCACCTTCCTCCACTCTTGTAGGTCACTCTATGTTCCTCCCTCTTCTTGAAATAAGTGTTCACTACAGCCATTTCCATCCTTTTTGCAAAATCCACTACCATCTGTCCCTCCACATTCCTCTCCTTAACACCATACCTACCCAACACCTCCTCATCCCCTCTGTTCCCTTCACCTACATGCCCATTGAAGTCTGCTCCAATCACCACTCTCTCTCCCCTGGGATAACTCTCTACCTCTCTACCACCTACTCTCACCTCCACCCTCCTCCTTTGTCTTTGTCCATCAGCGGTCGTTGTTAACCCGGGCCGCGACCAATGAGGTTTGAGGTGGAGCTGAGGACGGAAACCAACCAGCAGCTACCACTGTGATTTCCAGACTTTATGTCTCACAGAGTCAACGTTTCTCCTCAGAGCTCGTCCATCACCTCCATCTGAGGACCAGCGTGGGCCATCAGTGGACCTGAACAGGTGGGACAGTGCCCTCTACTGCTGCTCTGCTTCCTTTACAGGTTTCAGGTGTGTATGTGTCTCCTTAGCTCAGGTGTTCCCTCCTCAGTGATCTGGTCTGATGTGGTTCCTGTCCCTCGTCCAGGTGTCCTTATGGTCAGAGGTCGGGATCTGAGCGACTTTGAGCGTGGCTTGATTGTCGGGGCTCGGATGGCGGGAGCTTCGGTCACTAAGACAGCCCAGCTGGCAGGCGTCTCTATTGGGACGGTGACCAAAGTGACGTCGGCTTACCAGATGGCGGGGAAGTCTTCGGTGAGCCGCGTGGGGAACTGTGGGCGGCAGCGCTCGCTGGACGAGCGTGACGCTCAGGCTCTGGTGCAGTTTGTCAGGAAGAACCGGAGCGCCACACTGGCTCAGGTGACAGAGAACGTGAACGCCGGGCGCAGCCACAGCGTGTCGGCGAGGACGGTCCGCCGCCAGCTGCACAGGGAGGGCTATTACAAGGAGGCTGTGGTGCCGAGACCCGGAAGGAGCGCCGAGGATTGTAGGAAAAAGGAACAAGATGGAGAAACGGACCAGGAGGGCGCTACCAGCAGGGCTGGCTGGACCGCCTCACAGAGTTAAACAGGGATCACATGATGGCGAGGGGCGTTCAGCTCCAGTCGCCACGTCCTGATTACTGATCTGACAGGAAGATGGACGGGATTCATCAGCTGCTGCATCCAGACTGTTTACAGATCTGATGTCACCTGCACACACACTGTCAGCCAATCAGAGCGCAGGATTCACCCACACACACACACACACACACTGACACACCGACTGACACCCACACACACACACACACACACTAAAAGACACACACACACTGACACACACACGAGTTGTATTAAAGGTAAATCTGTGAAATGTTACTTTATTCTTTTATTCCAATAAAACTTTACAGAAAGGTTACCCAGTCTGTTTAAGGTGGAATTACTGAAATCTCTGCTTTTTTCTAGATCAGTTAAGGTGGTATTACCAATATTTAAGTCTGTATGAACTCTTGGTTCAGTTAAGGTGGTATTGGTCATCTGTAACATTCACAAGGCATTTTTGAAAGCTGTTGGGCTGATTTAAGGTGGTATTGCTGACTTCAGCTTTTATCTGTGAAGTTTTGAGTCATTTAAGGTGGGATTACTGATGGTTGTGGACCTTTTGTGAGTGCTTGGTCCTTTTAAGGTGGACTGATTGCATTAGGTGCGAGAAGTAGTATTACTATCATTTAGTAGTGATAGTGTAAGTATTAAAAGTGAATATGTTTATAGAATGCGTTTTTTACTGTTTGGGCACTAAAATAACATTTTTAGAAATCCACTCTGGAATCCAGAAAGGTAAAAGTGATCTAGAGTGTAAAATTAATTTATTAAAATTTAAAATAAATTCTGCGCCTTCTGCGTGCAGACTGTTTTGGCCGGTGGTGACGTAATGACGCAGAGCCACGTCGCTTTGCTGGGAGCCTCTCGTTGCGCCTGCGCAGTGGTCGGTGTTGTTAGCAGCCGTGCAGGTGAGATGCTCTCCGGCTGATTTGGAAGCTGCCGCGGGTCGACAGGATCGTCCGGCGCCTCCTCCGCTCCTCCGCCTGCCGTTCCGCACGACATGACCGGACCCAGCGGCCGCGTTTAACGGCAGGAACCCGGCCAGCGGCCCGCTACGCGTCGCGGCGGTCGTCCCCGCTCCGCTGGCTCAGCCGGCGGACTCCAGGTGGGTAAAATCCTCCTGGCTTCGGTAGTCAGAGGCTCCGGGGCGGTGGCGGCTCCCTGCGGGGAACAGGCTGCTTTCTAACCGTCAGTGGGAGAAGACGGAGCTCCTTGAGCCGCAGGACGGCGGCTACAGCGGGAGCTCCGCTCACAGAGGCCGCATTTAAAGTTTAACAGGCCGCACTGGAGCAGCCTGACCCGGGACAGACCCTGTACAGGAGCCGGACGAGTCTCTGCGCTCTTCTGGAACATTCGGTCTGTAAAGAGTCCACCTGCTGGGACTCTGCTGGACATATGTCCACTTTGTCCCGCAGGTAGCTGAGTTAGCTCCCTCTGCGGCGGCTCTCAGAGGTCGAACTGACCCCCTAAAACCCGCTCCGACCGTCCCCGGTCCAAAGGTTCACACGGACTTCCTGCTGTCAGCGGCAGCAGCCCGTGAGCAAAGCACCGGAACTGTCCACAGATTCCAACCTGTGGCCATTAAGAAGTCTGTTTACATATCTGGTAGTTTAAACTGCACATATAAACAGTTCAGCCAGACCACCTTAAATGAGCCAAGAAGGTATTTGGGGTCTCCTCTGTACAGAGGAAAGGAGACAAGGAGACTTGGTGGTGGATTGAGGAAGTACAGGAAAGTATTGAAAGGAAGAGGCTGTTAAAGAAAAAGTGGGATAGTCAGGGAGATGAAGAAAGTAGACAGGAAGACTGGGAGGCTAAGCGTGGAGCAAAGAGAGAAGTGGCAAAGGAAAAGGCTAAGGTCTTTTGGAGAGCAGGGAGACCTCCTGAAGACCTTTTTTGACTCTGTGGTGTCATCAGCCATCTTTCATGGTGTGGTCTGCTGGGGCAGCAGCATCTCAGCTGCTGACAGGCAGAGTACTAACAAACTGATTAAGAAGACCAGCTCTGTCCTCCAGTGTCCCCTCGACCCAGTGCAGGTGGTGGGTGAAAGGAGAATGTTAGCCAAGCTGACATCTCTGCTGGACAACGTCTCCCACCCCATGCATGAGACTCTGAGGACGCTGGAGAGCTCCATCAGTGATAGGCTACTTCACCCCAGGTGTGTGAAGCAGCGTTACTGCAGGTCTTTTCTTCCTGCTGCAGTCAGACTCTACAATCAGCTCTGCTCACAGTACACCACACACACCAACACCTGTACAGACCACACTGCAATACTGAATAGTGAGTATTCACATGCAGTACAAGCAGTACACTGCATATTTTTATGCATGTGTATATATGTTCTTCCACACTCCATGTGTCCACAATGTAAATATGTCTGTAGAGTAGCGAGTTCTATTTTTCTTTTCTTTATTTAATTACACGTATATATATATATATATATTGTGTATATATAGTAGATTTTTCATATTTGTCTATATGCTGCTGCAACCCATGCGAATTTCTCCACTGTGGGACAATAAAGGATTATCTTATCTTATCTTATCCATCAATCTTCTCTGTGGTCTTCCTCTTCTCCTCCTGCCTGGCAGCTCCATCTTCAACATCCTGTGTCCAATATGTCCACTATCCCTCCTCTGAACATGTCCAAATGAGAATTAAAATCCACTGAGGAGACAAGGAGGCTCACAAACAATCATATATCTGGTTCACCACCAAGTGAAAGAGTTTGAATTCAATATTATCAGACAGTCAATAAGAACCATGGACATAAAAAGCATGAAAATATGTGGACGCATCAGCATGTCCTAGCATTGACCATGAGGACAGTTTGGGTGCAGACCCATTAGGAGATCATTGTGTGAAAGTTTGACCAAATTCTGACCAATACTCTAGAAGGACAGATGGATGGACACTTCACCATGGCATTAGCTGATTGGTCCTTTGGCTGGATGAGCTAAAAATACTGCTTGTTTACTCCTGTAGGAAATGATTTATTATACTTCCTGTTACATTACTTTAGCTTTATGCCAAGACGTGGCCTGAGATGCATTGTTCCAGTATTTCCAGAAAACAGCATAACAGCAAAGCTTCCACATTCCCACACACCAGCACTAATTCCTTTTCTAAAAAGGAGGACAGAGACAAGACCTTTGCACTTTCTATGCACATACTCACCTTTTTCCTAGCAACTGAGTAAAACTGAATTTCACTACCTCTCAAAACCTGTAAACTGCTCTGTCATTTTTCTCCCTTCCCTTGGAAATTGTTGCCCATGAATCTGGATCTGTTTGATCCTTTTTTTCTATCCATCAATTATGCAGATAATTGTAGAACTGATGTAATGCAAGATAAGGTCCAACATGGCCTATACAATTAGCAGAACCATGACTTTGACAGCTCAATAGACACCTAAACACGGCCGTTTCCAACACCCTGACAATGTATTGTTCAACTGTGCACAAGTATCAACTGCCAGTTCAGCAGCAGAAATCTCCCATCCATGACGCAAAGTAATCTACCAGAAATGTGAGTCTGCACATATTTAATTACTCTTTGCAGGGTCTTGTGGCATGAACAAATGTTCCTCTGTCTGTTTACTGCCTTTGTATGAATTTAACATGTAAACAAAAGAAAAGAAAGGGTTTTAATGTAACGAGAAATAAGAACTGATAGAAATGCTTGCAGGTACGACACAATGCCCCTAACTAATAATGAAAATGAGGGTAACCACACCAAATTACCAACTCAGAGGCTCTGGAGCTTCCTGTAGGTGTAATCTGTTGTGACCTACAGTGTCCCTGTGGCATTTTCATAAAACTGTTTCCACTGCTTCAGATTTTACTGTGACAAAATGTCACGCTCTGAATTCTCTCGGCTGCTTGAGGTGATGTTGAGCTGCTCTCCCTCAAAAACTAACTGCAGATCACATCACTGACCTCAAGATGAGCAGAAATCCTAATTAGCTTAAGAGCCACTTCAAGTTCATACTGTACTGGTATAAAACCACAGCATGTGTTTAATGCATCCTGCAGATGTGAAGGAGCTAATGTGGACACTGTCTTTGTCATGGTGGTTATGCAGGAAGTGGGAGCCACTAACTTTAGCTCAGGAAACCTAATACAAACCGCAACTGTTATTATCCCAGCTAACATGCAATGTGCCACACTGTGGTGTCCTCTCAGCCTGCCCGTGCTCTCCCACCCCTTCCTCTTTAATCCCCCCATACTGCATTAGGAAGAAATGCTGCAGTGATTCCAGGCAGAGGTGAAGACTGCTGGTTTTCACTGCTGACCTGGGTTTGGATAATATGATGCTGGCGCTCCATTTAGTGAGTTTGCTCATTGTTGCTGTTTGGATATAATGTAATAAACTTTTGTTTTTATGCAGGATTTTTACTTCTTTTATTCTTTTTTATTTTTAGCATGTTAGATTTTTTTCCTTTTTCATCGTTCCTTTCATTTTTAGGCCCCAGGTTTTGGAGTGAGTTATGTGGATGGGCCACAGTGACAAAATATAATGTACACAGTAAGGTGATGTATGACGGTAAACACTGTGTGTGTTTAAAGCATGTAGAAAAAATGTTAAAAATAACAACAGCATGGATTTGCAAAAACTGCAGTTCCTCCAACGGCCACTTGAGACTCCAAAATGAGCAGATGTGTTTGTGCATTGAACCGTACAAGTTTACAGACGCAGTTCACTGCTGATACCTCAATACTCCATCCTCCCCAGCAGGATGCAATTTGTTAAAAACAACAACAATCACTAACAAACAAACAAGGAAGATGTTTTTTTCTCTCTATGAAAATAATTCAGGAACCACAGTGGTCCTATACACTTTAAAGATTATTAAAATACTTACAATCCTTGCTGTTAATGTAACATTTATAGAATAATTATGAACTTCAATCAAAGTTCACAACTTAAACTTATAACCATGGTGTTTACAAAGATGTTGTTTTTTTCTATTAAATTAATCTGCGGAATATTCATAGTTAAATGTTTTCCTTTTGCAAACACAGATGAGCCAATCAAACATAATACAAATGGAAAATGCTATTTTAACATGCTACAGTTACATTCTTCTTTCACTTAGCGTTGTTCAGCCAGGTGTTTCACTTAAATTCAACTTGCCACACTCAGAGAAAAGGCACTGGAAACCTTCCTGGGTGCTACATCCTGCTCTGGCCCCAGCTGTGGTGGAGGAGACACTGAACCATCCATTTTATAATGTGCTTTAAACCTTCATGAAAGCAGGTTCTAACTTGTGATTGATGCGGTGAGCGGCGATCAGCTTAGGGTTCATCTTTCCAAGCAGGAGTGTGGCTGTTTGCAAAGTCAACAAACTGTGGGCATGGCATTTCTTCTTCCGAGCAAGGCTTTCTGACTGCAGCCCTGGCACATAGCTGCAATTCAGCAAGTTAAAGTAAGAAGCTGCAGAACTCACCTTTGTAGGCGACTGTGATGTACCTGCACATGCCCACACCCTAACCCATGTGTGCACGCACGGGAATCTTTGTAGGATATCTTTTGCAAGGCTCCTGTAAAATCTGCTGCTCTGCATGTGTTTGATTTTCCTTTTAATTACCTAGCAGTATTTTGTGGGATGAAGAAAAGTTGGAAAGGTACGGGATCCAGATCATTCCTCCTGCCATGGGAGCGTGAGCACTGAAAGTGAAGGTCCATTTCTGATCTGACACTGCAGACTGTTTCAAAAAGCAGCACAAATATCAGAGGGGGTGGGGGGTGGTACATTTTTATCCCCACCTGGGATAAAAACTAATATACAGTAGCAGAGGCAGGAACATGTAATCCAGAGGGGGGAGAAACCCCATCATCCCCCCTGGCAAACTGTACCCTGTTCCCAGATATGGCCATATCTGGGTCCAAAAAATCAAACGCTAATGTTAAGACTTTAAGATCTGCAGTTGAGAAACTGGCAACACCATAGTGGCTACCTTAATCTTCTATATACAGGCTATGGGCACCATCAGCAAACTAGTAGTAGCTAATTCGGCCTTTTAATACATATTTTTTGTCATTCATGAACATGCACCACAGCATATACCACAGTGTAGGGTTTATCTGTAAGAATGCATCTGTCATGGTATCATATTTCCAGTCATGGACCCAGGCAAGCGGATAAAAGTTCTGCCTCACCTCCGCAGCCCTGCACTGCTTCTGCTCGAGACCTTCTCACCTCCGTGCCATGATGACACCCTGGGCTCTTTCAGCAGGATCCAAAGAAGCTCAAATGTTTTTTCAACTGAAATTTCTAGCTTAACTCCTCCTGTCGGTCTGAAAAATCTCTCTGTGAATGCTATTTCATCATCACAGCTTCCATTCTTCTCACACCACTGACCAACACTTCCAGCCATTTGCTCTCCCAGCTAGCCTCTTCACCAACCCCAGTTAGCTCAGCTGAATCTGCAAAGTTGCAGTGTTATTGTAGGCGTATTGTAAGCTGCTGAACACCCCAGTAAAGCCCTAAAGGCCTTTCTAGTACTGCCTAATCCACCTCATTGTGTGACACCCACCAGCTATTCAATAAGTCTTAACCTCTCACGCCCCTCACACAATCCCCCAGCGCTCTAATGTTGGGGATCTTTTCCTCTGGGGCTGATGTCGCAAGGTAAAGTAATATGGTTATTTACAAGGCGGTTTTGTCTGACATGATGTGCAGATAATGCCGCTTTGGAGGGAGGCCAATGAAGAAATGGAAACTACCATAGGGTTTGCCTGATATGGCCTTTTAAAGATTGACTGATCTGAGTGCTGCTATGTAGTAGCTTATCTATAAAAATGTCATTTCAATGCTAAAATGTTGAAAGCTGACAGCAGATGGGACTATTTTGAAACTATTGTGAAGAGAAGAACACTTTGAAATAAAATTTTAACCCTATAGGTGACAAAAGAAAAGCCAAGTTGTCTCAGTAGATGTGAAGTCAAACCTCGGAGGCCTTCTGCTGCTGCAGCGTTGACTCTGTACGGTCCCTGGGACTGGATTCCTGTTCTGGACGACACCAGTGGCCAGACATCCAAACAAAATGCACGTTAACACAAGACGTGGAGTTCAAAAAGCTATCAGTCAAAGAGCAGCACATGCCATGGCTAGAGATAACAGAGAGGTTTTTCAGGCCAGAGTTGGATGGAGACAAAGGTGGGGGTTCTTGGTAGGGCTGAACAAAGAGGAAAATTTAGCTGGTTTTGAAAATGTGTCCTCACACAGTCTGACAGAGAGACATAACAACACTGCAGCAAGTTAATACCTCATGGGCCAATCGGACATACAGAGGGAATAGTCAAATGCTCCAGTCTGCACCCTCGGCTGTGAACAAGCCTAATCCTCTTATGGTCTCACACAAACACACGCATACTTCAGCACACACACTTTCATTTTCACTCACACACGCCCACTCTCAAATATAAAAAATGTTTAGGGGCTGCTAAAAAGTCCACACATCTTTACATACTTACACCTTCCTCTACACAGAAATGGGGTTTTCTGGTTTTGTCTGCTTCTTTAGATGATATTATTTAGGCGGGGTGGCTCGAGAGGTAGAGCGGGTTGTCTTCCAGCTGGAAGGCTGGCAGTTCGAGCCCTGGTTTTTCCAGTCTACATGCCGACATGTCCTCGGGCAAGACACTGAACCCCAAATTGCTCCTGATGGTAGCCGAGTTACCTCCATGAGGAGTGAGACTGTCAGATCACGGTAAAAGTGCCAGAAAAATCTAGAATGTGGACCTTGAGGTAATGAATTCACAAAAAAATTCAAGAAATTTTGTTGAACCTATAATTTTACTAATCATGATTACCACCTAGACCCTAAGCCCACATCAAAGCCTTGATTTGAACTATTCAAGTTTACTAAAGTGACCAACTTTGTCATTTTCTGTCTTTGTGAGGATTCTTTCCACTCATAGTACAGACAAACATATACAGAGAACTTCCTGAGGCCCCGACTGGCCGTGTCTCAGTGTGTGTCATGTGCATGTTATGGTGAGACAAGACACACCACTGAGAGGACGGGATCAAAGAGAATACAAAGGAGCTTTAAACCAGAGGGTCTGTGCCAGCCAGGCCGGGTAGAGTCTCGTCCATCCTTCTATCAATCCATCCATCCCTCTCTCCCCCTGAGAGGCTGGGATGGGGGCAGTAACCCATAGCGATAGTATACTTATCCCAGCTGATTGTTTTTGTGTTTTAACTTTAATCTCACCGATGGCCACAGCTGCCTCTGATTAGTGCTCTCACGTCACATTCCAACCCCCCAACAGTGTTACCTACACACGCTTATACACACTTACACAAACGTGCATATACTGACTTGCCTATGTGAAAATTAATTCACATGCATTGTTGTTTTAGGGTAAATTCAGGTTGCTACCAGTTGTACTAGTGATTGTTGATATTCTCAGTGAACAAAAACCTTATTGTAAGTTCGGTATGCAGTCCCATGAAAACCTAAGTCCAGCCTCACTGCCTCCACAGACAGCAAGTATCAGCCAGGGGCTGATAATTAAATGTATTTAATTAGCTGATCATCATCAGTGTGAGCTCCTCTATAAAAGCTGCTGCTCTGGAGCATTCAGGTGTTAACACAATGCCACAATCCTCCCAGGAGTGGACATCCCAGCAATGTCAGCCCAAAGTCAGACCGTGCAACAAACCCGAGAGTTCCATCTCAGACTCTACAGGCCTCAGTTAGCAGGTTAAAGGTTAAAGTTCATGACAGGACAGTAAGAAAAAGACTAAACAAGTATGGCTTGTTTGGAAGGGTTGCAGGAGAAAGCCTCTTCTCTCTAAAAAGAACACGGCAGCACAGCTTAGGTTTGCAAAGCTGCATCTGAACAAAGCACAAGACTTCTGGAAGAAGACTTCTGTCCTTTAGACAGACCAGACCAAAGTGGACATGTTTGACACCTCACAGCAACTGTCAGCACGGTGGTGGAGGGAGGATGATTTGGGCTTGTTTTGCAGCCACAGGCACCCTGCAGTCATTGCGTCCACCATGAGCTCATCTGTATACCAAAGTATTGTGACGACATCTGTCCCACACCTAAAGCTTGGTCCAAACTAGCTTATGCAACAGGACAATGATCCCAAGCGGGTCATTCTATGAAAATGGTGGCTTTTTGAACAGCAATTTCATGTTTCATTTGCATTCTTTTTTTTTTAACAATTAAAATATGGTCACATAACACTTAACAACTTACCATTATAAATCAACATAAATTACAGCTTAATGTATTTTAATATTTTTATTACATTATATTAAAATATGCTTGTCCGGCCTTTTCGTCACTGGTGTTACCAAAGTTTAGATGATAATTCAGGCTTCCTGGGATGTAACTGGACTATGTCATTTGCATATATAATCAAAGAAAGGAAAGGTTAGTGATATTATTCAGATGTTTTTTAAAATGAGTAACAGTTTAGTTTAAATATGTACATGTACAGTATTATAATGTAACGTTTTTCAATTTCTGTCATTCTAATGTTTTACATAACTTTAGAATTAATTGTCATTGAGTCTTCAAATTTGAAATATCATATCCTTAAAATGTTTACTAATGAACGTTGCAACAGCTGGCTTGATACAAAAAACATATTCAGATAAACTGGACAACTCTCATGCCATACACCAATATGCCATACAGTAACACCAGT
>VUQH01090473.1:0-11576 GCA_015106775.1 Etroplus canarensis | reverse complement strand
TATGTATGTATTATAAAATGTCCCAAATTTTTGGAGTGAGAAAGAACTGTATTTTAATGTAATTCAGTGTTTGCATTTTTACATATCTAAACTCAGTTAAAGGTGATGATCTACTCAAGTGCAAATGTAGGTCTGTGAATATGTGACACAATTGAATTACTGTCAGGATCAACCCATAAAGAGCATGCATGCACCACAGCAATGCAGTCTATTCTGCAGTCAGTGGTGCTGGAGTAATGTTTAGACCAGATGGGCTTTGAAGCGTTCATAGGACGTTGCCATGGTTACGTTGCACTCTGAAAGAAATTAACTTTGCTCTGTGCACAGTTCATCAAGTTAGTCAGATATATTGACTGTTGTAGACAAAGGGCTGGAAGAAAAAAATAGAGATAGGCCCTTTGGAAGGACGAGTGTAGCTTTGTAAGCTGTTGGGGGTAGGTCAGTGGGTTTGTTCGCACTGAAGTCAATGTCTTCAGTGTCCATGTGATGCAGCCTGAAGGCACAACAAAGGTTTAGACTCTGTGTGAGGTTTGCCCAGGGAGGCTCCAAGCCCGGCAAGGTTTCTTTTCAGCACATGTGTTGATTAAACAGGAAAAATCTAAGACTAACAAAGTTTATAAAGTGACATCTGGCATTGTGTTCGACTGCTACTTTCAGGTTTGACTGCTTTGGGGAAATATTCTATGCTGACATAAATGTAAACATCTCGGTCCAAAGACCCTGAAGTGTTTGTTTTACATTCGGAGGGAAGTGCTGGTGGTTAACAGATTTAGTCTGAATGAATGCAAAATCTTGTATACAAAAATATTCATCATGCAAGCAAAAGATTGTGACACTGTCTATGGTAGGTTAGTGCAAACACAGTAGGGTACATGAACAAAAATGATTGCTGATTCCTGAATGACTGCCATATCCATCCATCAATCAATCAATCCATCCATATAGCCATCCATCTTGAAATTACATATTTATGTGAACATTAAAACAATATGCTGTTTACAGTGGCTATACTTCATTCTTGTGGCATGGCAGATGATATGTATGTTCTGTGACACTATGGTTGTTTATCAGTAATCTGTTACTCATTTGGCTAAGATTGATTCCACTCAAATTCTTTAAAAATAACTCTGCATTTAGAGAATATTCAAAGAAATCAGGGAGGAGGGTACTGGGTAGAGACGGGACCAAAAATCTCATGCTTACAAAAATCAGTGAAGACAAGAAAAACTTCTAGAAAGAAAACCAGCTCTGCAGCCTTCCCATGATCTGGGGTTTACAGCTGAGTGACCAAAAGGAAGGCTCTACTCAGTGAAAAGCATTGACAATAAAGTCAACTTGAAGTTTGCAAAAAAAATGTACTTCAGCTACTGTCAGACTGTGAGAAACAAGAATCCCTGATCTGATGAAATGATTAAAGTGTTTGACCGTAAATCTAAATGTGACCCCTGGAGGAAACCAGGCAACATTCATCAGCAGCCTATATCATTCCAACAGTGAAGCATGACTACAAAAACATCATGCTGTGGGGGAGTTTTTCAGCAGCATGGACAAGAAGACTAGTCAGGGTTTAAGGACAGCTAAACAGAGCAAAGTACATAAATATCTGCATGAGAACATGCTCAAGAGTGGTGCCACCATCATACTGAACAGACAATTCCCCTTCAACAGGACAATGACCATAAGCACAGTCAAGACAGCTTCAGAGTGGCTTAAAATGTCTCTCCATTGAGGGTCCCCATCCAACCTTAGAGAGCTTAAAACTTGTGAAAAAAAGTCCCCAAACAGGCTTTAACAAAGTATTTTTTACTGAGGCCCCATCAGACTGAGTAAGACAGAAGACAAAGTCGAACATGCCCACATAATGTTTTGTGTGTCATTTTCCCAGAATACCAGCCAAACAAGTTGTATCAGAAATTTACAAAGGCAGGGTATGTCCCCTACAACAAAGAAACACGAGTTACTCATGGCGGTGTCAGCCACATGAAATAAGAGTTACTGCTCAGGCTTTCAGCACAATTTGCACTAATATATTTAAAAAGAGATTTAGATTTAAAATAAGGACAATATATCAAGAAAGAACAGTCAGTCAGTTCAACATCACTCATAAGCAGAGAAAACCAGTTCACAAGTCTTCATAACCAGTCTGGGATAAGCAGTGACAACTGATAATAATTACATCCATAAACACTTGTATGCAGTTGATAATAATGATTTCAGTTGATCTTTTTTTCTTTTCCTTCTCTAAGTTTACATTTTTTCCCTTGGGGGAAGTTTACCGGGTAACCACATAAGTATTTCGCTTTTTACTATTGACTAGAGATTCAGTGCACCATTTCAACTTCGCTCTTGCTTTTTATTTGCATATTCATGTCCCTGCTAGATGATTGCAGGCTATTCTTAGCTAACGATGTACTTAAGAAGTGTAGTTATTAATGTATCACCTTGACAGCGTATTGTGCATATGTCCACACATAACTACTTTAAAACATTAATAAACATTAATTTGTTTGAAAGACCTCTCCAAATGGAGTGACTATTTTCTCTTTGCCAAAACTGAGTTTTAAAAATGACTGACGTTCCCTCTAAGATTGTGTACAGACTTGTGAAATGTTTGAGCTGGTGCTTTTGATTTCTCCATCATCACAGTATATAATTAAATCCATTTTACTACTCACTGAATATTTAGACTACATTATATTTACTTAAAATTCATTTTAAGTCTACTTTCTAGCATCCCAAACTGTTAACTATTAGCATTTTTAGCTACTTCATGATTGCAACATGCTACAGCATGCGACAGACGTACTTTGCCCTGGGGGCTCTGGTATGATCTGGAAACAAGCCTTGAACTTCACTGTCTTTTTGGAAACATATTGTGATAATATCCATACCAATTAAGGTCTTCTGCGATTTAAATATCAATTTTTGCTGTGACGAAGCTTTGTTAGCATGGGTGTTAGCAATCTAGGATTGAGTCTATCCAATAGAGGCTGTGTTCCTTACTTGCTAACTCATCAGAGGCTACTGGGATTGTGTTTATGTATATAATCTATGACTCTAACACCAGGGAAGCAACATAATGAGTATAATAGCAGAATTGCAAGGATTTCCATGGATACATATACAGTTGGTTTTTTTTTAGATGGAAATGGACTGGAAATAATGTCGGAAGAAAGGAAGTCTGGCTTAGCCCTGTTGTGTAATAATTCTTACATAATCTCAATCCAGGAATGAAAGTTAAATGCATATTTTGTTCCAGGACAATGTGAGTGATCAGAATATATGTGCTGCAGTGATGTCACATGTAATCATAGTTATGGTAATAAAGACAGTATTATGAAAATTGATTCTCTTAGAAACCCTTTTCAAAGCTCAAAGCAATAACTAATAAAAATTTTGTTTTTTTAATTTGACAATCAAGAGGAAAATAAAGAAGCAGGAAATCCACAGTACCCTGTTGTGTAATAGGCTGACCAGTTAGAGTACCCCCTGCAAGTGTCAGGAGAAGAAAGTATAAACAAAAGGATGGACTTTTTTGAAAAAAAAAAAATAATAATGTTAATGATTTCTGAAATGTGTTCTTAAGAAAGTGTTAGAACAAATTTTAAAAGCTAAATATATTGTTTATTATTGGTCTCTATGTGGTTTGAACAAAGTTCTGTTAGATCCAACCTTTATTATCTATTTCATTTTGTCTCTGTGGTCATTCATACAATCAGATGCTGTCACTGCATATACATATTTACATATTGTGATAACCCCAAATGCCCACTATAGTATCTGTACTATAAAGTATATACTCGATTATAGGTCAGTGGTTATATAAACATTATTACACATGGCAAACTGAAAGCAGGAAAAACTATCTTGGACCTCAAGAAATTTTTCTTACTTTACTTGTTCAAATAAAGCTATAGATTGGATGTATTTGTGCATTATGACCTAAGGACAATAAGCTGTGAAAGCACAAAGACTGCAGTGGGAATGTCCACAAGTATGCTACATCTGCCTTGCATTAGACCTCTAGAACAATGTAGATTGTACAGATCCCTTCTTCATATGGATGGGGAGGAGGCTCTCTGCACAAGAAATTACAAACAGAAGTTTATGCCTTCTATGTGTTTGTTTTAAGCTATTAAATTTGTCCTAAGATTCAGTGGAAAAAAAGGATAACAGTTTTATTTACAGTACATCTCTTTGCATTCATACAACAAAGTAAATTTCCCATCAATGTGAACTTTAGAGACACGCTGTATCACATTTAAATGTAAGAGTGAGTAATGTGGTCAGGATTAATTTTCTCAGAAATTGGATTCTACCTGCAGTGCTGCCCTAGTTGTGGTTAACCACTCAGGGGTAGGAAAAGAAGCATGACGAAAAACAGATCTGTTGCTCCAGGCTGCCATGTGATGCAGTCATCCAACCAGCACAATCTTGTCATTAGGTCATATACAGCAACAACAGGTAAATGCTCCACTGGAAAGAAAAAAAAAATGCCTTGAGTTCAAGTTCAAAGTCAATTTCTACACCCATGCAGCAAGCATTGCAGCAACCTTTGTTGTTATTAATGAAACCAGTATGTGTCCCATCAACAACTTTGAGCCTCAAGCCTCTGCGTTCCTGATAATAACCTTCGCATGTATCTGCATCTGTTTTGTAACCAATTCAAAAGATCAGCCTGAACAGAAGCCTTCTTTATGCAAAACATGAGACAGATGAATCAGCTGCTTAAAGAAAAAAGGCTTTATAAAGGTTTATTCTCACATAATCTATAACAGTGCTACATCCCAACACTCCAAATGTACTTTTAGTATTCAGAAAATTATGTAACATTTTGGAAATATGCATATTTTTGTTTGTTCCAAGAAATACATCACCCTCATTTCAGCATGAAGAAAAAACTGAACTATATGATTCAGCAGCTTTGCATTAACGCTATCCTGAAATCAATTTCCTCTCACATAAAACTCAATAATAAACAAGTATATAATATCGTGAAGCTATACAAAATCCACAGTGTATAACAAATAGTTGTTTTACAAATGGGTTTTGGCTGGGAGGATAGAGAAAATGTGTCAAAATGAGGAAATTGCAACATGCCAGAAAGGCCCAACCAGTATGTGTGGTCTACTTTTATGTAGGTTTCTGACCCCAATTTTAATTTAGATAGGTTTGATTGCTGTCTCAGTTTAGATCTCAGGTTTGTTAAGATCTCTTCATGTGTAGCAACAAGGTCCTAGTCTAGTGTGTAAATCTGACTGTGGGCACGGGGCATTTTTTTCTTGCAAAAAGGCTGTCATATGTTCAGACCGGTAGAAAGAATGAGAGGGCATAAATAACCACATGACGTGCATTGTACTCACTGTGTGAGCAAATCATGTGACATAAATCACAAGTGTGAGATGCTTAATGAAGAGACTCTGAGATGCAAAACATGAATGAACATTTGACCAACACTATCAACATGTGCTACTAGCTGATTACTTGATGTGCATTTTCTGGTCTTGTACACTTTCTAATCCACTTCCTTTTTATTTGTAAAAAGATTACGTCCAAGGGACTCAACTCTCTTTGTTGAGATACAGTTTGTATCATGAGGTGTCATAATTTAAAACACTGCATGCATACAGTTCTCTTGTCTTTGTCACCTACTGCTCATTTATTGATGTGAAAAATTGGACCGATAATAAATGTGAGAGTAATGAAGTTATGCAAAAACTCCAGTGAACTTAGATGAATTTTGGTCTTAAAAATGAAAAATCATCTTTAGGTGATGAATATCCATCCATCCATCCATCCATCCATCCATCCATCCAGGTTATCCAAATCAGGTTCAAGGGGGTGGGGTGGGGGTGAAACCTATCTCAACTGTCTTAGGGCAAGAGGCAGGGTACACCCTGGACAGGTCACCAGTATTGGAATTTGTTTTCTTTTTTACATTGTCAGGAATTTTCAATCATAATCAGGAATGCAAAACTGTAAAAAAAAAAAAATCCTATCAGAGGTCATGGGGTTTGTGGAACAGAAAGTTCAGCTCTATATTTACACGAGGGATTTGAACACTGTAGAATGCAAACCATCTGACCTAATTACACTGGTAAAGTGCCACCAAAGATGAGATTTCACTTACTGTTCAGCTGCCTGCAGTCTCACCCATCTAACTCCAGTATGACAGCATACAACAATCAACTTTACTGATAAAAACAATGATAGGTGAAGTGAGTAACACTGATGATCATGTTGCAATGCAATATTCTGCAGGGAAATCTTGGGTCCTTGGCAATCATGTGGACTATCCACCTATGTGTTTGGCATGAGAGGGACCTAAACACTTAAATTGTAGAATTGAAAATTGATATCAAACATACTTTTTCTAAGTCACTTCACAGAGCATCTGGGATTTTCCTTTCCTAAGCCCTCTGAAAATATATAGTCTTTGAACTGAGTGCGTGCTCTAGGTTCTTATCTTTTAAAACAGGAAATTACAAATGTGTCCATTTCAGCATTTCAAGAAAAGGAAATGTGCACTTGAGATTATGGCTTATTCTTGGGACTATTTGACAAAAGAGTGGCTTGGCAAGTGTGTGCTTGATTTACAGGTCTGCACCACATCTCTCTTTTTTTTTAACAGCGAGGCTCCTTAGCGTTGTTGCCTTGGTCTCAAACTTAAAGCACAGAGGCCCGAGTCTTCCAGCAGCTGTTGTTAGAGGTGAATGTCACATATGGCTGCCAGGTCACGCCAAACAAGCTCCATGTACTATGGCAGTTCTCGTATTTCACTAGCTCTCTCTGGGAATAACAAAAACACAGTGCAAGTCTAGTGAATTTAACTTGTATTATGAAGGCAAAGCCTTACTTTACAGTCTGAATGTTTGCAACACCTATAGTCTGCAGCTTAAATATTACATTCTGATGTCTAAAAAAATAGATAATTTGTCATGTTTTTTGACAGATCAAACTTATACAATCCATAGCAAAGTAAAACTAAACATATAGATAACTACTGATAAAGCTAATGTGCATTAACTGCTGCCCTCTTGTGTAAACTGTGTCCACTGTTTTGTAACACGAGTTACACTGTATCCAAAAGTCCACTTTTGTCCCTAGTCCTCAAAACATTAAAAACTGACCAAATGCACAACTGCATAGGCAGTGAATATGGGCGACGACTGTTTAGCAAGGTTCTTAACTGCGCCAGTAAGACAGTGGAATTAACAGGAGGGAGTAGATGAATTGCAGACATAAGTAGACATGAACCTGACAGAGCAGGGCAGAGGTAAGGGTGCAGGAGAGGAAAGGAGACCAAACAACAGCATATAGACAAAGAAAATGACTTTTGGGATAAAAAAAAGCTCTGTTGGAATCCAATTCAAGCCAAGTAAGTTGAGTCATATCATAAACTGAAACAGCTCAGTCCCTGGTGGACATTAGCTATAAGAAAGAAAACCAAAATAGATCAAAGCATTATGACTCCCAGAGGCATCCACACTAAAGCCACCGCAATGCTGTGCCTCAGCTTAGTTTAGTGCTCTGTGTCCGGACCAAAAATAGATCTCTCCATAAATCACATCTAATAAATAAATAACAGGATGAAGCCAATACTTCAGATTTGTTAAATCACGCATCAGAAGATGAGACCTACAACTTTGAATAAATAATGAGCGTGTTTTTATGTACAAAAGATAGACAGACAGACAGACAGACACACACACACACACAGCTGGGATCTCTGGCTTTGTTCTGGGTTTGCAAAGATTTTTTTGTTGTCAGTGTGGGTGTTTCCAACTGTGACAAGCTGCTCGGCTCAGTTTGGTGGTTTGTAAACCCTGGATTGTCCCATAGGAACGGAGTTGCTCTGTAGGCAGCTTTGCACTAATGTTCACCTCTAGACTTTGTTACTGATTTCCAGACTGTGTTGAGGGCCAGAAAAACAAAGTAGTAGTCACTCAAGATCTGGAAGTTTTATGCACTCATCTACCTCACTGGTATGTTTAAAAAGATGCTTTTTATTTAGAAGAGTTTTTTTTAAAAATGGGAGCATTAGTTTACCTCTAACAGCTGGCATGTAAACATTGTTAGTAATCTTTAATTTTTCTTGCTCAACACGCAATATCCAAACTGAGACTGCTAAGCAGGCCGCAACTCTATGGAATACTCTGCACGTTTCACTGCGTGACTGATCATTACCATCTCTTGTCTCTTGATTCTTTTCATTTCTTGCTGAGACACTGCATGGAAAAAAGCTGATCCAAACAGCACATCCTAAGATAAGCAGATCAGCGGTGAAAAATGAAAATAAAAAGAAAATACCTTCTGAATACAGAGACAATTTGTCATTCCTCAAAAGGAGCCAAGGAATATTCACAACTCCCACACACTCTTACAGTACCCATATTAAAAATGACACACCTCAGTTTTAATATCTATGACATCATCATAAATGGGTTCAGTGTTACTTCTGATCACAGTGACGGTGGTGACATTCTGCTGAAGCACTTTACATCAGAATACCTGCCTTCCATTTCAGTGCTGGCGTAAAATATTTTTATATAGATGGTTTATAGTATTAATTTGTATTTCATAGCGGTCATTTAGTTTGAGTAGAGCATAAGTACTTACAAAAACAGACCATTCCCAAAAGCCATTGCACATGTAAATAGAGACACTTCATAAGATCTGTCAATCAAAAACTGGAATCCTTGTAAATTGACTAATAAAGTATTTACATTTTTAATTTTTTAAATGTAAAATATTTAAAATAGAAGCCCCTACAGTAGGAACTCAATTTTCAAAAAGTCAATACACCTTTCATTAGTGGAATCATGACATACAGTATATCTTTCAGTAGTTTTGCCTTTATTTCTGGCAGTAGACTTAATCATCCACAGCATGGAAGGTACCAGTTGTACACAAATGTCTTAAGAAACATTCTTCAGACATTTTTTTTGTACAGCAGCTGTTTGCTGAAGGGGTGGTGTTGCTGTACGTTTCTTCCTAAACCATACTACAGCAATTCCAAAAAGGTTGGGATGCTGTCTAAAATATAGATTAAAAACACAATTCAATGATTCGCAAATCTCCTAAACCAATATTTTAGTCACAAAAGAAAATAGAAAATGTTCAAAGTGAGACATTTTACAATTTCATGAAAAATACACATGGTAGTTCAGTGGTTACCACTGTCACCTCAAAGCAAAAGGGTCCAGATTTGAATCCACCAGCTTGGGCCTTCTGAGTGGATTCTTGCCAGGTACTCCAGTTTCCTCCAACAGTCCAAAGACGTGCAAATGGGTTGGATTAACTGGGGTTAAATTGGGTTAAATTGACCGTAGGTGTGAATGAGTCTCTCAGAAGTGAAGCTGGGCTGAGGTTTAGCAATCTGTGAGAAAGCACAAATTGTTCAACAGTTTCAGAATAATGTTCCTCAATGTAAAATTACAAAGTATATTCCATCATCTACTGTACATAATGTCCCTTAAGATGTTCCCTTGTATTCTCCCCAAGGGGTCGCCATGCAGATTAATCCTCATTGGCAATTTGGCAGAGGTTTTACTCCAGATGCCTGTCCAGACACAACCCTCCATGGCAAGAGGGTCCTCACCTGGAATTGAACCAGGGATCTTTTGCTCACAAGATGGGACACGGGCCCTGTCCCAATTCGTCAGATGTGTTGCTGCCTTCAAATTCAAGATGAATGAGTATTTCTCATGAAAGAGCAAAATGTCTCACTTTCAACATTAGATATATTTTCTATGTTGCATTGTGTTTTTTATTTTTATTTTTTTTATCCAGCATCCCACCCGTTTTGGAATTGGGGTGCCATGTCATTTATAAATGTCATCTCTTCAACACCTTGCATCTTAATACAGTCCCATCTCATAAAGCCTCCCATTCATCAGGCTGCTTTGATGTTCTTCAGGAAAGTTCAAAATCTCAGTTGTGTAGAAAAAGCACACAGAACAATCAAAGTTGTTTTTCTTTTCTTTTTTCTTTCTTTTTTTATTGTCCAGAGTACATTGAGGTTGTCATTCTACGTCTGATTTCCACAAATAACCTCTGTGTCAAGCCGGACCACTTTCCTGTCTGTTTTTCACTGTGCAAGTAACACTCTGTCTACGGTCATGTCACTGCATCTCTGATTAGTGTTACTGTGTGTTACTGTAACTGTGTTTCCAAAGATTTTAAGTTGTTCACCAACCACCTGTAAAATTTTTCCATCTATGTGAAAACCCTAGTGTTAACAGATTGGTTTAAAACCATCTTGAAGCATTTAAGCTAACTGGAAATCACAAGTTTACAATTTATTTCAAGTGTCACAGCTTTTGTAACTTTTGTGTCCTTATGTCACACTGAGTTTCTACTTCGGCTGTAGTGTCAGTATAACCTTTTTGAAGTATTACAACTCGAACTCCAGAAAAGTTGGGACGTTCTTTAAATTTGAACAAAATGAAAACGAAAAGACTTTCAAATCACGAGCCAATATTTTATTCACAACAGAACATAGGTAACATAACAAATGTTCAAACTGGGAAATTGTACACCTTCATCCACTAAATGAGCTCATTTCAAATTTGATGCCTGCTACAGGTCCCAAAAAAATTAGCACGGGAAAAAGCATGAAAGTTCAAAAAGATTTAGCTGGGAGAACATCTAGCAAGTAATTAAGTTCATTGATATCAGGTCTGTAAAATGATTAGCTATAAAAAGGGATGTCTTAGAGAGGCAGAGTCTCTCCAATCTGTGAAAGTGTGCGTATAAAGATTGTGGAATACTTAAAAAACAATGTTCCTCAACATCAAATTGCAAAGGCTTTGTAACTCTCATCTACAGTGCATAGCATCATCAAAAGATTCAGAGAAACTGGAGATCTCTCTGTGCATGAGGGACAAGGCCGAAGACCTTTATTGGATTCCCGTGGTCTTTGGGCCCTCAGACAACACTGCATCACTCATCGGCATGATTGTGTTACTGACAATACCAAATGGGCCCAGGAATACTTCCAGAAACCACTGTCAGTTAACACAATCCGCCGTGCCATCTGCAGATGCCAACTAAAGCTCTATCATGCAAAAAGGAAGCCATATTTGAACATGATCCAGAAGCACCGTCATGTCCTGTGGGCCAAGACTCATTTGAAATGGACTGTTTCAAAGTGGGAAAGTGTTCTAGGGTCAGACGAGTCCAAATTTGACATTCTTGTTGGTAATCACGGATGCCGCATCCTCCGGGCTAAAGAAGAGGGACACCTTCCAGTGTGTTATCAGCGTTCAGTTTAAAAGCCAGCATCTCTGATGGTATGGGCAGCTTGCATGTTTCGGAATGAACTATGAATGCTGAAAGGTATATAAAGGTTTTAGAGCAACATAATAATAATAAGAAGACGCAAGACCACATACTGCAGCTATTACAACAGCATGGCTTCGTCAGAGAAGAGTCCGGATGCTGAATTGGCCTGCCTGCAGTCCAAATCTTTCACCTATAGAGAACATTTGGCACATCATTAAATGAAAAATACATCAAAGATGACCACGAACTCTTCAGCAGCTGAAAACCTATATCAGGCAAGAATGGGACTG
>VUQH01090472.1:17572-29774 GCA_015106775.1 Etroplus canarensis | reverse complement strand
GCCGTGCCATCCACACATGCAGGTTAAAGCTCTATCATGCAAAGAAGAAGACATATGTGAACATGATCCAGAAACGCTGCCGTCTTCTCAGGACCAAAGATCATTTAAAATGGACTGGAACAAAGTGGACAACTGTTCCCAGATGTTTATGGACGGTTGTTAAAAGAAGAGGGGACGCTACACAGTGGGAAACATGGACCTGTCCAACTTTTTGGAGATGTGTTGCTGCCGTCAAATTCAAGATGTGCTGGTATTTTTCCTCAAACAGTAAAATGTCTCACTTTAACATCTGATATGTTTTTTATGTCATTTTGTGAATAAAACATCAGTTTATGAGATTTGTTAATAATTGCATTGTGTTTTTTAAATGTATATTTTATGCAGTGTCCCGACATTTTTGGAACTGAAGTTGTACCTACTGTCAGTGTAGAAGATTAAATTAGCAGTGTGGTGTTACATAATGTGAACCAGTGTGACTGAATAAATCTTTGGGTAATTGCATTATCAAGTCATTATGTCATGTTGTGCCAACACAGCAGCTATTTAAATGTTCAGTATTGCAAGAACACATTTTTAAACGCTGCAGAACCCTTTATCAAATCAATCTGCAGCTCTATACAGGGTGGGTAAATTACTGGTATCAGAAAAAAGGAAAATCACAGACGGGTGTTTGCACTTCATCATCATCATCATCATCTTCCTGCCACCACTCACGGCAGCCACACTTTCAAAGCACTACAGCTGTAGGTAGCACTCACAGAACTGAGGCATATTGCTGCACCTGAACACGCAGCTGGCACAGAGAGTTGTGAGTCATAATGTCCAGCAAAGCATGCTGGGTTGCCTACTGTAAAATGACTGTCAGTCACAAGTTCAGATCTGTGCTGTCACTGTATGTGGACACATGGGGTCTTTAATTTATACACAATCTGTGGTTCAGCAGTAACTTTCTGCTGGACACACAGTGGGTGCACAGCCCACTCAGAGAGCCTGGAGTTAAAGGAGCACATTCAGATTTTATTCCATTGCATCTTTAATTGAAAAATGAGCATGCAGTTTTGGATTGACTGATTTTAAATCATGGACAATATGGGACAAAATACAGGGAATTAAATTTTCAATTTAACTGTATTTACATAATTTGAGTTCAGAACAACAGTTATCACAAGCACTTTAGATTGAAGTCTCTACAATGTTAGGGAACTCCAGTGACCTCCTATGAAGTACTCGGTAATGGTGGGGAGGAAGAACTCCCTGTTAACAAGAAGAGACCTCCAGTCCAGCCAGGCTGAGGGAGGGGCAGCCATCTACCACGGCCCACTGAAGGGTGAGGGGGAAGACGAGAAAGTGGAACAAAGAGAAACCACAAAGAACAACAATGTGTGATATTAACCTTTTAGCCTGAGCTTTTCTCCCTTATTTCCATCTGAAAGAATCTTTAAATGCACAGCTGCACAACTGTGAGGCCAAAAACTCACAGCTGCACCTCTTATCAACGTTAAAAAATCAGTTTTAATCACAGCAGTGCAGCTCTGATAGTACTTGAGTACTAGTTTCAAAGGCTATCCATGGAACCACTGGTGGAGGGATGATGATTTGAGCTTGTTCTGCAGCCACAGGACCTGGGCACCTTGCAGTCATTGAGTCCACTATGAACTCCTCTGTGTACCAAAGTATTCTAGAGTCAAATGTGGGAACATTTGTCCCACAGCTGAAGCTTGGTCTAAACTGGCTCAAGCAACAGGTCAATGATCTCAAGTTCAGCAGCGAATCTACAACAGAATGGCTGAAAACGAATCAAGGTGCTGCAATGGCCCAGTCAAAGTCCAGACCTCAACCCCACTCAAAAACTGTTGTGGGACCTTAAGAGCGTAAACAAATGGCGACAAACCTCAATGAACTGAAACAGCAGCGTAAAGAATAGTTGGTCAAAATTCCTCCACATGGTTTTCTGTATGACTGATGAACTCATACTGATTCAACTCATTCATTCTTTAACTCATTCTGAGAACATTTAACTGTGTGAGCGTACCTGACTTTCTGGTGAGCAGCACAGTGGTGACAGCGATGATAATCACAAGGACAACAAGTATAACAGCCACAGATATCATTATGAGCTGCCGTTTGGTTAGAACACCCAGATAACGGTCTTCTTTCTTCTTTTGACCTTGCTCCAAGCCTTCATCATTAGACAGTTGCTTAGTCCTGTAAGAACACATAGCCAAAGCCCAGCCTGTATCTGTAACCATGAGCAGTTTTTACTGTAGAATTTCAGAACCAGCTTGCTGAAAATCTTCATCCTGACCCTGCAACTGCATGGCTCAGTTTTGAACGTGCTGTTTAATTTACATTACAAAAGAGAAAGTCTTTTCCTAACCAACCTGTTTTGTTTTTCTTGCGTTCCTCCAGCCATTTCCCCATCTCTCTGATTATCCTTTTTACCCATTATCTGTTGTCAGGTCCTTCTGCTGTCCTCCAGAGTCAAAAGCCTAACACGTAGAGTGGTTAGGAAACCCTGGACAGAACTCTCCTCTTTTATACGTCATCTTATCTAAAGAGCAGAGAGCACAGCGATCCTTCTGATAAGGTGCACATGCTCTTTAGTCTCCACTCTTCACTTTCATCTGTGACATATCACTGAAGGCTCCTATCTAAGGTCAACAATGAAGACACTGGGATTTTGCAGGTACTATTTAATAAAGCTGCGGGTTGAAGACCTGTGAGGCTTCTGCTTCTCAAACTCAAACCTTCACTCAAAAAATAAAGGAACCCCTTTTAATCAGACTGCAGCATGAAGTGAGTTAAACTTGTGTGATATTGATGTGGTCAGTCAGTATCAGAGGGGTTGTTAATCAGTTTCAGCTGCTTTGGTGTTCATGAAATCAACCACAGGTGACCTAGAGGGGCATACCTGGACCCTACAGAGGTTGCACAGGTAGTCCAACTCCTCCAGGATGGAACATCAATACGTGACATTGTCAGAAGGTTTGCTGTGTCTCCCAGCACAGTCTCAAGAGCATGGAGGAGATTCCAGGAGACAGGTACTGTAGGACAGTTGGGCAGGGCTGTAGAAGGTCCTTAACCCATCAGCAGGACCAGTATCTGCAAAGAGGAACAAGATGAGGACTGCCAGAGTCCTACAAAATGACCTCCAGCTGGACGCTGGTGTGAATGTCTCTGACCAAACAATCAGAAACAGACTTCATCAGGGTGGCCTGAGGGCCCCACGTGCTCTAGCGGGCCCTGTGCTCGCTGCCTGGCACCGTGGTGCTTGATTGGCATTTGCCATAGAATACCAGAATTGGTGTCCTGTGCTTTTCACAGATGAGAGCAGGTTGACTCTGAGCACATGTGACAGACATGAAAGGGTCTGGAGAAGCTGTGGAGAACATTATACTGCCTGTAAAATTGTTCAACATGATGGGAGGAACAAACAGACCTTGATACCCTGACTGCCATCAGGTATCAGGATGAAATCCTTGGACCTATTGTCAGACCCTGCACTGGTGCAGTGGGTCCTGGGTTCCTCCTGGATCCTCATGTGGTGAGAGTATGCAGGCAGTAACTGGAGGATGAAGGAATTGATACCATTGACTGGCCCCCACGCTCACCTGACCTAAATCCAATAGACACCTCTGGGACATTATGTTTCTCTCCATCTGATGCCACCAGACTGTCCAGGAGCTCAGTGATGCCCTGGTCCAAATCTGGGAGGAGATCCCCAGGATACCATCTGTCGTCTCATTAGGAGCACATCCTGAAGTTTTCATACAAACTACTAAGTACCATTTTGAGTTGCTGCAGTGAAATGTCAGTAAAATGGACCAGTCTGCTTCATCATTTCTTCACTTTGATTTTTAGGGTGTCTTTGAAATCAGTCTCTGTAGGCTCATCATTTTCATTTCCATCAAACCATGTGACATCCTTTCATTCGTATCACTACCCAGTCCATATCAGTATAGATATCTATCCAGCAAGTTTTCCTTTAAATTTTTTGAACAATGTACAAAGCTAACCATTTCTTTAAAGGCCCACTTACTGTGCTTGGATTGGGGCGTGGCAGGTGACACAGAAAACAAACAACAACTGCTGGCCAAGCAGTTGATTATTCACTGAAGTTCAGCCAGTTACTTTTATCAACAAAACCTTGGTTCTCATGCCACAAGGTGGCGCACTGTGGCTACACAGCAAGAAGTTTGAAACTGCCAGGTGACACCTCTGAGGACAGAAAGAATTTTCCCAAGGTGTTTTAGCTTCCTCCCACAGTCCAAAAATATATATGTTAGGTTATCTGGTAATTCTAAACTGGAAGTAGATATGGATGTGGGCATGCATGGTTGCCTAAAGGGTGGTGAAACTGTTCAGGGTGTACCCCACCTGCCCGTGTCAGCTGAGTCAGGGTCACGTTAAAAACGGATTCAACTGTATTTATAACCAAGGTCAAATATAATATACAAGATCTTCCAGCAGTGACATACACTTACTGGACCTCCTGACTATGTCTGTGGAACATGCATAATGGAATAATAGTTTTCATTCCTCCCACTGTTCCAACCACAGGAGGAAACATGTTGGGTTAAATAGTGATTCTAAATTGCCCATAGTGTGGATGTGAGAAAGATAAAGCACTAAAAGTTCTGTGTGGGTGAATATTTTGGAACGATGCTATATAAAATGTTAGTCCATTAATGCCCATAAATCCTGTGCTCTGAGATTTTGGGATCTATCCTTACATTATTTTCTTTTTTGTTTTATTTTTGTAAATAAATGAAATTAAGATTTTTTTTAACTTAAAAAAAAACTGAAATTCAAACTGTAGTACCTTGTCAAGCATCAGAATGCCCTCATTGGTGTTGGGGTCTGTTCTAATGCTGAAATACCCAGCCTCGTTGCCTTTGACAATATCAAACACAGCTTCCCAGTTTTCCGTGTATTCTAGGTCTAGGTCCTTTGCTTTGATTCTCATCACTTCCACACCTTGTGTGTTCTCCTCAATTTTTCCTTCGTACTGTAAGTGGAACACATGAAAATAACAGGTTAATGAAAACAATACTTATTCAGTGACTGAAATATGTTAATTAGCATTTCTTTGATTTTAATGTGTCATCTGTAACACGTGACACTGGAACTACCTTACAACTGCCATATGGAAACCTATTTTAACAACTATATAGTAGGTTGGTCCTTAGTGGTACACAAAGATGAAAATATGGACTTCTTTTACATGTCTCTTGATAAAATAGTTCATCTCTATAAGAACTGTATAGATATACCAGTTATCTTGCACATACAAGTTTACTGACCACTGTCATACAAAGTGTAAATGTTTCAGCATTTGAGCATCCAGGCGAATGACTAATGAAAACTAAAAATGAGAAGAAACAAAGGCTGGCACCACATTAAAACATAAAGAGTCCATAAGTATCAGGCTGTCTCAAGTTTAGGCAACGATCACTCAGCAGCTCTTGGGGAAACAATACTGGATCTCTGTCTTCTCCAAGTTGAGGAGCTGACAGCAATGCCACTCAACTTGCATCAGATACCGGAGTCTCTTTCATAGATTTACTGTGTACTTGCCTCCAGATAACACTTCTTTCTACTCCAGCTGTGATGTTGCCTTCTCCCAGATGTGCATTGCTTCACAAACAACTAGATTTAATGCAGTTCCAACTTCCACCTTCTCTTCCGGTGGTGCTGCAGGTTTGTGGGTCAATTCACCGTTGATGTGAGGCATCACATCAGTGACCACAGCACAGTGATGCTGATGTGGTTTCCACAATCTCCCTGTTCCTGCATGGGTGCTCTCCCTTCCTCTCACAGTCCAAAGACATACTGTAGGTATTCTACGTTTACTGTAGGTGTGAATGGTTGTCATCTCCATGTGTCAGCCCTACAATAGATTGGTGACCTGTCCAGGGTGTACCCTGTATTTCTCCTTTTGACAGAGCTCTGGCCCTGCAAGCCTCAATAGGACAAGCAGTTAAGAAAATGGCTGATAAACTTTAAACGTATAAAATAAAGTGTTCTATATGAACAGAAACTACTTTTATTTTCCCAAGGGTTTGTCACAGGAGGTGAATTTGTATCAGTAATTTGGCACAGTTTTTTGCAATGGATGCCCTTCCTGATGCAACTCTACCATGTCAGGCGGGGCTTGTGTCCCCACCTAGGATCAAAGCAGGGACTTTTCATGTGTAAGGACAATGTGTAAACCACGACACTACAGATATGGCTAAAAATGTGACTAGGAGTTGAGCTCAAATGGAGGAAGCCAATCAACCACACACACCATTATTAAACTATGCTAAGTTTTTCAAGGTCTGAGTCAGATTTGTTTTGCTGTTCCTGGTTAACTGATGTTGAGCTGTCATTTTTCAAGAAATTTGCATTAGAAACATGAGTATTGGTTGAGAAGAGTAATAATTCACAACTCTGCAGTGTTTATGGTGACGATGGTTAAACATTTCTGAAATCACATGAAATTTCCATCCAATAATCATTTCCCCAAGAACAACTGAAAAAAAAAATTAAAAAGCATATACAAGTCTAATTGGCATTTCAGGACCACCCTACTATCCAGTGTAAGAAGTGTGCAAGAAAGATAACTACCTGCTCTTTTTCCAGAGTTGGAAGGTTGTCGTTCACGTCGCCAACATTTACAGTAACAGTGCCAGTTCCAACGTTTCCCCCTGGGGCGCCATTCAGGTCTTGACCTTTTATCGTCAGAACGTACCGATCGCATTTCTGAAATTACAGACCGATAAACTGCTTACAGAGCTTGTAACACACATTTTTTGAGACAATTTTAATTATGCACTGCTACTACCTAAGAACTAAGTTGCATAACTAAGTTGTTATGCAGTTGCACCCATAGTAGAAATACCACAGATTTGAGCAGAAAAAAGAACTAACAAGTTTCCATTCATTTATAGAATTTCATTGACTGGTGCAGAATAGAGAAGGGTCGCAGGACCATCGTGAATCCTTTGGTAAATTTTCAATTCCCATGTACCTCAAAAACACAGTACCTTTAACCCTGGAGGATATTTGAACTCCTTTTTAAACTTAAATGTCTGTACCAGTGCCAATAATGACACGGATAAGACAGCTGTGGAATTTGAAACACAATAAGTGTTTCTTTTCCTATCACCAAGACAGAACAAAGTATGAGATATTTATTTTTGTCCTTTCATATAGAGCCAGATAAAAGTCAGATTTTAGTAGATGCGATGTTTAACCCTCTGAAGTCCAGGGTATAACTGGCTATTTTTGACTACGTTTGATTTTACCTTTATATTTCACCTTAAAACTGTTTACCTCTCATTGTTTGGTGTCTTTTCAGCACAATCTTACTGTGTAACTTTGGAAAGTTTGATTTTTTTACTCTGAAAATCACAAACATGTTTAACGAACCGTTTTAATAACCAAGAATGAAAGTATAAAGTGTAAAGTCCAAAAACTGATGTACAACTTTAGCAAAAATAATTTTTTTACATTAAAATGCAGGTGATGTCTTGGGAGTTTTTTGTGTTTCACTGCAGTCACTCCCAAAACGTCCTTAGCAAACAAATGTCAGGATTTTGATTGGTTGATGGGGTGCATTTTTCCACCAATAGGATAAGGGGTGTGAGATTTTTTTCTTGCGAGCACTCTCCTTTCTAACATTTCTTCCAGCGTTTAACATGCACAGAACGCATAAAAACACAGAAAAAGGGTCAGTCTGAGCCTAATAAGCATCACACATTTACTGAGCTTGTTCATTGATCGCTGGATTTCACTGGTCTGTCAGATAAATAACAGGATGAAATGAAAACCTGCAAGAATGCAATCATTTTATGCAGGTGATCTTTTCTAAGGCAAATTCATAAAACAAATCCTGATCAATTGCCCAGCCCTCAAGCTTGTGAGGGTGAAGTTCATACCTCTCGGTCCAAGGGTCTTTTGACATAGAGAGACCCATCACTGTTGATGTAAAACATGTCTTCAGATGGTTTCTGAGATACGATGGAATAGGCGATCTGAGAATTGACATTTCCTGGCTCATCAGCGTCAGTTGCCACGACTTTCATAATGAAGGTCCCTGCAAACAGCACGAAATGACAAAAGACCCATTTATTAACCATGGTTTTGTCATACACAAAAACAGTTTATATACAGTTTTTCTTACCTGAAGCCTGAAAAATGTGTTTTAGTTCTCAAAAAAACATAAAATAAAATTTTAAAACTGATTTTTAAGATAATTTTAACTGTGCATTTTCAGTATCCATGGTTACTTACAGTGCATCTGGAAAGTATTCACAGTGCTTCACTTTTTCCACATTTTGTTGTGTTACAGTCTTATTCCACAACAGATTAAATTCATTCTTTCCCTCAAAATTCAACACACAACACCCCATTGTGAAAAAAAGTTTGTTTCAAATGTTTGCATAAATGCAAATTTATTAAAAATGAAAAATCAAGAAATCATATGTACATAAGTATTCACAACCTTCTCCATGATGCTCAAAATTGAGCTCAGGTGCTTCCTGTTTCCGCTGATCATCCTTGAGATGTTTCTACAGCTTAACTGGAGTCCACCTGTGGTGAATTCAGCTGATTGGACATGATTTGGAAAGGCACAGACCTGTCTATATAAGGTCGCACCACTGACACGTACAGAGACATCCTGGATGAAAACCTGCTCCAGAGTGCTCTTGACCTTCATCCTTCAGCAGGACAATGACGGTAAGAATAGAGCCAAGATAACAAAGGAGTGGCTTCAGGCCAACTCTGTGAATGTCCTTGAGTGGCCCAGCCAGAGCCCAGACCAATTGAACATCTCTGGAGAGATGTGAAAATGGCTGTGCACCGACGCTGCCCATCCAACCTGATGGAGCTTGAGAGGATCTGCAAAGAGGAATGGGTGAAACTGCCCAAAGACAGGTGTGCCAAGCTTGTGGCATCATATTCAAGACCTTGAGGCTGTAATTGCTGCCAAAGGTGCATCAAAGTATTGAGTGTGTTGAATTTTGAGGAAAAGAATGAATTTAATCAGTTTTGGAATAAGGCTGTAACACAACAAAATGTGGAAAAAGTGAAGCGCTGTGAATACTTTCTGAATACACTGTTTGGGATGGCAGCCTGGTTTAGTTCACTCTGTCCAACACAGAACAATGACTGAGAACCTGGTAAAAAAAAAAAAATCAATGAAGCTAACAGGAAACAAAAACTATCAGGCTCTCCAATCTATAAATGAGAAAACAGTTGTTCGCCAGGCCAAAAAATCTCTTATAGATCCATCCCACATCCTCCAGAATATGAGTTACTCCCTTCTGGGAGACTTTAGACATCTAGCAGGTGTAAAACCAACTGCTACATGCTCTCCTTCCTCCCACCATCTATTGCTCGGTGAACCATACACTTAAAGGTCTGCTGACATTTTCTTTTTGGAACTATATTTTCATTGTTTTATCTTTTAATCAGTATTTATTGCCCAAACTGATTTTAGGTTATCTTAATAATTTATTTTATCCTGTTTTATTTACTTTTAGCGTGTTTATAGATGATTGTATGTTTCTGCAGCAGTGGCAACACTGTGTCCAAGACCAGTTTTCCTTATGGGACAACACGCTATGATGTATGGTCTGGAGACGGTGGCACTGACAAAAAGAGAGGAGGTGGAGTTGGAGGTGACAGAATTTAAGATGCTGAAATTTTCACTGGGAGTGACCAGGATGGACAGGATTAGAAATGAGTACATCAGAGGGACAGCTCAGGTTGACAGGGTTTGGAGACAAAGTCAGAGAGGCAAGGCTGAGATGGTTTGGACATGTTCAGAGGAGGGATAGTGGATGGAGCTGCCAGGCAGGAGGAGAAGAGGAAGACCACATAAAAGGTTCATAGATGTAGCAGGAGGACATGCAGAGGGTTGGCGTGACAGAAGAGGATGACATGACATGGGGGCGGATGATCCACTGTGGTGGATCATTTGGACCCCTAATGGGAGCGGCCAAAAGAAGAGGTATTGATTTATTGATTTAATACTAGACATTTAGGATTATGGAGCCATCAGCTGCAGGATTCCGGTTAGAGAGGTTTGTACACAAAGAAGAAAAGCTAACCTGCAGGACGGCGCTCATCTACCTTCCCAGGACTGATTTCTCCAAACACTGGAGGATTGTCGTTCTGATCAAGAACCATGAACTGTATGGGAATGTTGTCCTCTGCCAGAGTGCCATCAGTGTATGTAGCAACACCTGACAGCTGAAAGCAGAAATCTTTGTCAGCAGATGGATTTACAGACATTTCTAGGGTTATGCATCAGAAATTACTGGCATATATACATTTCAGTTGTTGATACAAATGCAACCATTCCTAAATCTTATCAAATAATTTTTTCAATTGCTTACATTGTAGATGCTGATGATCTCTCTGTCAAGCTTTTGGGTTACACGAATATAACCAGTCCTAGAGTTGACTACGAACACATGAAAGGGTTCTTGGTTTGCCCCCGTACCTATCAGGGAGTACTGAAGATTCCCATTGCCATTGTCATAATCTGACTGAATCTGAAAATGAGAGGAGAAGCTAAGCATGGTCATGGATCATTCATGGTTATTTCAATGCACGCATCAGTAAAACAATGTGAAGTTTGAAAATGTCATGAGCAGACTGGGAAGGGGAAGAAAAAAAAAAAAAACACACTTCCCATCAACAGAGCATTCAGATTATGATTCTGCTTCCTAAAGCTGCCAGCAGGACAGGTTAAAAATGGATAAATAATTAAAAATAAACCAACAGGAAGTCCTCCTTCAAAACCTGGAGAATACTAACAGTAACTAGACAGTGTAAAAGAGATCACATTTCACCCATACTAGCCTTTCATCACTGGCTCCATGTAGAATCCAGAATTTTAAGCCATTTTTGTCATATTCCAAATACTTAAGGAGAGAACAGGCTTTCTTGTGGTTCCTAGACTTACAAAAGTGGACTAGGAGGCAGGGCTTTCAGCTATCAGGCCCCTGTCCTGTGGAACCAGTCCCCAGGTTGGGTCTGGGTGAAAGACATTCACCCTATTTCAAAATGATGCTTAAACTTTTCTCTTTGACAAAACTAGAGCTGGAACAAGTGACCCTTAACCATCCATTATGCACTGAACTATTCTATTAGTATGTGAAATACCTTAAGATGATGCATGCTATGATTTGTCAATATATTAAAAAATTGATTGATAATTAAAGGAGCATGAAGTAAAACACCAATGACTCACCCTGGCAACAAACTCCCTCTTTGTGTAGTCTACATTTTCCTCCAATTTAATTGGTGGGGGAACCCAGTGTCTTCTTTTTCTTACCACACTGTCTTCAGATTTGGCTTTCACCACAACAGCCTGGACCTGGAATATAAGACAAGCAGCTACTTTACAACAAACCCTTACTCAAACAGAGCAATCACTGAGGAATTACAATCATTTTTATACACAGCTCCTTAACCTTCAGAAGCTTAAACATGACTGGACAAATAAAAAGTCACAAAAATGCTCAGTTTTTATCATTTCTCAAGGATTCTTTGCAGTGTGTGTCTGAATTTTAAAACCCACCAAGATCCCCAAAGAAGAAGTTTTGCCTTTGTAATTTTTAACCACGCCTTTAAGGCAGGAGTCCGCAACTGTTGTTTGTCAGTCAATCTTCCTGCCTTTAATTTTCGCTTCAGGACACGAGAAGCAACTTGACTGGTTTCAGATAAGGTGACTGATTCAGTTGCTGCAAAACATTTTGCTTCTTTAGCTTCACAAACCCTTGGTCACTTTCACTGTCCTTTTGGGTCACTGTGCATCTGTACTGTGAAGCTGCATTCAATCTGAGCAGAAAGTTCACCTTATATCCTCCAGAATGTGTTCAGTTGGTTCTGTCTTCTTTTAAATTATCAATAAACCTCAGCAAAGCAGTGCCACATGAATAAAAATGGCTAATTCATCAAAAGCTGATAAAATATTTCTTCAATTTTTTGAATTACAGCTTAATTAGAAGGCTAATCTGTGTTTATACAGCAGATTTTTTTTTAACCTTGTGTTACTTAAGTAATTTCTATAATATGAGGATATGGCCAGTTAACAGCCTTAAATGACTTTGTTTGAACAGTAATTACAACTGTGTTTACAAAAGTGATATTTTTTTTTTTTTTTTTTTCTAAAAAAAAAAAAAAAAAAAATTTTACAGGGCCA
>VUQH01090472.1:0-17552 GCA_015106775.1 Etroplus canarensis | reverse complement strand
TAAACTTTTAAATTTTTTTTTTTTAAAAAAAATAAAAATTTTTTTTAAAAAAGTAATTTTTTTTTTTTTTTTTTTTCCAAAAAAAAAAAAAAAAAAAATCTTACAGGGCTCCTGTTCGAGACTTGCAACAGAAAAAGAACTGGGTTATGTGATATGACCAAAAGCTCCCAAAATATCTTGTGACCCACTAAGGATATACATCACATTATAGCACATGTTATGTAAATTCAGTGAACTAATGGTTGATATAATGACCACATGAAAGGGACTATTTTTTACATTGAGATTATATGCTCAAATGAACAGTACTCACTGGTATGTGATTGTGCTTCCTCCTTTTATTTAGAACTTCTGAGCAAATGTTTAAGAATGTAAAGATAAAAAAATCTGATATATAGAATATAAAACATTTTTCCATATCAAATGAAAACAGGTCTGTAATAGGTCACATGAATATTGGTGTATAAAATACTAAATGTTAACATGGAACTTTTCAAGCTCATACTACAGTAGAGAATTAGGGTATCCTGGTATTCTGCTATGTAAGCGTCCAAAGTGTTATTGAAATGATGAAAAAATATTGCCATCAACAGTCAGGATGTGTTCTACTAGTTTCTCTTTCTAGTGGGGATCAGAAATACTAATCAGTTAAATTAATTATTCTTATTTTCTTAATGTACAATGAAAGTCACCTCTTGGACAAAGGAGATTGTGACACCACTATCTGCTGTAGCCCTGACAGATGCTGCACATCTCTATCACTTTATGATGGGAAGCAAGTCAAAACAAGCAAGTGAAAGTCGGAGCACCAGAGTAGGGCATGTGACAGTAAACTGAGCTTTCAAAGATTCTTCAAGGAATCCAATTCTGAGAAAGGTTCCCTCAGGCTCTCAGAGTTCTAAGAGATTGGTATAGTGGTCAGCTTATCTCCTTTGTTAATCACAAATTTTGGTGTATTCTACAGTTTAACTCAAGTATTAATCTCTTCAGATATTCAGTTGTTGGGTTGATAGTACTCATAAGACATCAGTTAACAGTTCCAACAGCTCATTTTGAGCACAGGTACCACCTGTCTTCTGAGACAGTTAATATTCATGTTGGTAAACCACACAAGTTTGCAGACAACACAACAGTAACTGTCAACGAGGGAACAGTACCAAAATATGTAAAGACCAACAACTTATCTGTAAGGATTCATAGAATCGATGGGTCACTTGACTCAGAAGGAAACGCATGTCAACAGGTCAGTCAGCAGCAGCCAGTTCCAGGGAGTTCACGCCCCACATAAATTCACCTGGACTGCACACACCAACTCTCTTGGCAAGAGACAAGAGCGCAAACCTCTCCATCATGGAGTTCATTTGCATGCATCTTTAGCCATGTACAATGAAGGATTTTGGGTGCTCAACTAATGCAGAGAGTTTAGTCTGGAGGTGATGGTGCTCCGTAGTGAGAATAACCTAATCACCACCTTTTAAACTTTGGTTAAACAGGAACGGGGTGACAGTGGAGATCAAAAAATATTAATGCAATTGGCAATAGTTGATAGTTTTTCAACAGATACATCACTTTGACATTTGGCTCTTTCAAGCTGTTATGTGTGAAGATGGCCATGTCCATGGTCATTTACTTTTACCAGTCACTCAGTAAAACAAGTTGAAGGTCTCTGCAAATGCACTTATTAACCTCAAATCAAGCCAATAGACAGAAATGGTCTGCACCTCTTTTCAGTCTTTTTGTGGTGATAGATAAAATCAGCTGCTCCACACACACACACACACACACACACATTAGTTTCAGATGCGTGCTCATGAAGTGTTGCAGCATCCTCAATTATGTTTGCTACTTAAGAGTCATCATTTATCAATGTATATGAATGAGGCTGTCCTGCAGTCACAGCACAAGAAAATTCTCTTCATCTGTCCGCTCTTTAAAAAATAATAAAAATAATTTCTTAGCGTCTCTCTTCCTCTCTCTATCAAGAGGGACCAAATGCAACTGTAATACCCTTAATTCCTCAAATCAGTAACAAGCTAGTAACAACTTGTTACTTTAAGGTTAAATGACTGTGAACTTAAAAATGTCAATTTGTATCTCTAGGTTATTAACATATATTAACTTTATCAACCCACACTAACACTGTATACCAGAATGTAACATCTGCCATTATCAGGGGCAAATATAACAGTCACAACAGCAAGGACCTTACTCATTCATGTTGATGACAGACTTCACTGCCAGAAGATTGACATATTCTACTAAATTTAAATTTAAAAATGACATTTAAAATTTAAAATACATTTTTTGTATAGTGTATTTTGCATTTGGTAAATATTAGCCTATTGACAGAGAGCGTGAAAGAGCTGTCAGTTTGTATGTATAAAGGGTGTAAAGTGTTTGTATAAAGACCCAACCTAACAACATAATCCTGTTGCATTTAAATAAATATGCTTTCTACATGTTATTTATTTTCTCCACATAAGCTCACTGCATTATCCTGCTAATATGTCTTATGTAATCTGATAACATCTGCTTTATTTATTAATGTAAAGTAGGTTAAAAACTGTTCTTGACACATCAGATCAATGCATATGAGTAAAATTTGCTTTTAACTCAATTCAAAGAATTAAAATCTAATTGTTGCCTGAACAGCTGCCACATCTTCTGGGAAAACAGAATCAGATTTTTGTCTTGCATGCATAGCCTACGATACTTGACATTGAAATGAAGTGGAAAGTATTTAGGCAAAATATTTTTAAAGGTACATTATTAGCACATTACTGTAGTTGTATCTAACATCAAAAATTGTTTTTGCTTAAAATACAGTGTGTTAATACTAGTAGTGGGGGAAAAAATTATACAATATAATATTGTGATATTTTGTGTGGCAATTGATACAGACATACTAAATACTGATACCCAGTTACAACAATTGCAAATACAAACTGAATGTTTTAGTACCATAATAATAAAAACTGATTTTTTTTTTTTTTCAGTCCACCTGCTTAATCTAGACACATTTTCTAATTATTCAGTTGCTGAAGGAGCTGTATAACTTTTGTTGTACCAGCTGCACTGCTCAAAATACATATAACAACAGAGCACACCACACGTTTGTATTCAGTTTAGTTGAACTGAATACAAACAGGTTGCTTTGGTCATTTATGACAGCTTCTAATTTCAGTGTTGGTCAGTCTGTCAGTTGGCAAGAGACAGAACTTCATCTTATTAGATTAAACAGGGATATAATTTGTAGTTGGAAAAAGGTGGTAAATCTGAATATATCACTGTATATTGTATTGCAATACTTGGTGTATTGCAAAATGTTAAAAAAAATGCACAATACATTGTGAGTTTAATATTGTGATAATACTGTATCGTGGGGTCAACTGAGTAAAAATGATGTTACAACTGCCCCTGTTGCCCCGAGCAGTTCTGTAGCAGTTTTTTTTTGTCAGTATTCAGTATTGTGGACTAAAAACACTATCACTGAATGTAGGGGGAGGCCTGAACTACAGAGAGGATTGTTGAAACCCTATTTTGCAGCTAATTACTCTGTACTGCATATTCATACTGAATATGGTTTTTACTGAACTGCCAGTAGTAGTGGGGTGCAGCCATTTTGGTCTCAGTTTAATATTCTGGCTTTTTGCCAAGTGCAAGCTTCCAAAGCTTAAATTTAGCTCAGTATTAAAATGGGGAGGCTAAGGTGAATATGTTCTTCCACTGAAATGTTTTTATTTGAATATGCAGGCTACAGCATGAAATGATAATCATTGAAGACACTGTGGGAACCTGCATGCAAAAACATCCACCTGGACTATAAAGGTTCTGGTGTTTTTGAGAGGCTGACACACCTCGCCACTCCCAGGAGATTTAAGTGTTCAGTTAATGTCAGGATAAGAGCAGAGGGCATGGCAGGGGAAAAAAGAAGGGAGTGGTTGAAGAATTTTGCATGACTCATCTGGCCTGTTCTTAGTGCACAGCGCAGTGAATATACAGGATCGACCCTAATTGGTTGATCTGCCACCTCAGTCCATGACCACCTAAACCATTTCAACCTTTCTTTCATCTCCCCCAGCGGAGAGAGGGACGCCGGAGACAGGGAGAAGTTCAGCAGGGTTACTTTGATGTACAAAGAGAGAAATAAACTTAACTGAAAACCAGAGGGTTGCTGTGGTCCGCCGGTTCAAGACCCGCCAGGATTTGCACTTGGTGGCCAATTCATAACCTGCTAATTCAAGACTCTGTTCTGGACCCATGTGTATCGAGGAGCTGGAGGTCAGGGAGGCGGTGGTTTACACCCTTCCACCGCCCAGGTGCCCTTGAGCAAAGCACCTAACCCCCACATTTGCTCTCCTTGGTGCCTGTGATGGGCAGCCTTCACTCTCACCACTTATCTTTTCACTGCCAGTGTTCACTGGTTTCCCTACACACCTGTGTGTATTCGGGATTAGTAATTTGTAAAAGGCAAAAAAAAAAAGCATGCCTGCCACAATAACACAACATGGCTTTTATATATTCTTTTATAAAGTTCAGTTTATCACTACTAACACAGTACACTTGTCATCCATCTACTGTAATCATGTACAGTATTGTACATGATTACAGCAGTATGTACTTATACTGTAGTATAAGGTAAATCACATCAGTGCCATACACTGTAGTCACTTTACCTGGTATTTATTTACTTATCCATCAATGCCTATATACTGTACATACCCACAGGCATATATTGCACACATTTATAGTTATTATTTTTAATATTTGCACTCTGCTGTGTACTTGTACTATGCTGTTACAGCAATGCAATTTCCCCACTGTGGGACAAATAAAGGTTTCTAATCTTAATATTCAGTTATGAATGAGAGAGTTTTGAGTTTCTGAGCGTGCAGTCTGAAAACCAACACTTTTTCCATGTGGGAAATTTTGACTCAAGCAGAAAAAAACTGATCAGCTGGTTTAGTTAATGAGGGCAGCAAAGCTACTGTGTTAACCTGCTCTGCTCCAGACAGCCCACTGAAGCCCTCATAAACTGGGGCTGATCACATGGAAGATGTTTAGATTGCTTAGTAACAGCTTGTTGTCTGTCAGCTGTTAGTGCTGCTATATAAATAAAGGTAAACGTCATTAAATAGGTGATGCGGAAGCAGTACCAGCACTGAATGGGACTTGTAACCAATCTTGTAATTTTTTCCTTAACTTTGGTCACAGAATGTTTAGCTATATTTGCACTACTGGATTTTTGAATGCTATGTTCCTGTCTGACCCCTTTACAATCAGCTGCTTTTGTATAACAAATAAAACACACCAGGCTTTAAGCTCGCTTCAAACGTGCTTCACATAATATATTTCATGTTTCTAGAGCCATCCTCTTCACGCAGAACATACAGCGCACTAAATAAAGGTTAAAACACAGCTGTTCTAACAGGCAGGAAACTGTGGGACTCACCGCAAACAGCAACACAAAGCCGAGCCAGCAAACCCGAGTCATGGCTGAGGAGGAGCTGCTGTCACAGAGACAGCTGTTCACCGAGTAAATGCTGCCAAACTGACACTGTGTCTCTCTCTAGGGCGTACTTAAGACATGTAACACGAAGAACACACTCAGGTCTGAACGCACGCCAGAACTTTTACTGATGTACAAAGGAGACAGGGTGTAACGCGCGTCACACAGGAGACGCCCTGACGGTAGTCATTCCATACAGGTGTGGCAATATTCACAAGGCGCATGCGTGTGATACGTTCTTCACCTATGTGCAGCGTGGGTCATTGCCACACCCAGCTGTTTTTGTAATTTTCTATGTGTGAATAAGCCATTAGCAACGCGTACACCTGAAAGTTTAAAAGGTATCTGAACAGGATCACAGACAGATATTTAGGTGAGATTTGGCAAATGGTAAATCCTGAGATGTGGTGATAAGAGGCAGCAGAGAAAGTTACTCAGCTCAGCATAAACACGCTGATCTTTACTGTAGATTTTTTTTTTTTCTCTGTGGACTGGCTCTTTGTTCAGCTGATCTGGGCCCAGTTCCACAAAGCATATTCAACAAACTCTGGGTCTGATCATAAATCCTGAGCTGAATGACCCTGGGATGGGAACTCTGAATGACCAGTTCCAGACAGGCAGATATGAGCTAGCTCAGTCACCCTGAGTTAAACATGTGCATGAGTAAAGACAGAAACCCCTCATTGATGGAACCAAAACCCTGTGAGGCCTGGGTTCAAAATCACACTGTGAATTTTACAAATTGTTTGGGTGTTCCCTTCTTTATTCTGGGCAGTATGTATACAATACTGCTCACACATTTGGAGAAACTCAGGAATGAAAGACCCTGCTTCTGAAAGAAAAACACGTTTTTCATCTATTATGACATGAAATTGATCAGAAATTTATTAGGTCATACATTTTTAAAGGACTCATTGAGGATAAAACATTTCAGATTTTGGAGGGAATCTTGTTTTACTGACTCCAAGTGTAACACACTAAAACTGATGGCAGGAGGCTAAAGATGAAGCTGGAGTCATGTCAAATGTTACAGATTTTACATTATATTTGTAAATCTCATTAATTAGCTCTAACTTAACAGGAACAAAAAGCAGATGATGCCAACTGAAGATCAGGTCAGACACAGTTTACTGATGAACCTAGACAGACCCAGTCACACTGAGTTTAAATGATTTCAGAGGAACATATTTTGAGCTGCAGAATTAGAATTTTTAAAAATCTATCTTTCAAAATTATGCTCATGATGATGATCATCTAATGGTTTCATGTATTTCAAACTCTGAACATCTTTCTCCTCCACCCACCTCTTTCCACTCCCCATGCATTGACTTGTTACTGCTGCATGTCATTAAATGGTGTCTTCTCTCTCCCACAGTCTGTGTCTCTCTCTGCTCTCCTTTCTCTCTTCTTTCTCTCCTCACCCCTAACCGGTCGAGGCAGATGGCTGCCCCTCCCTGAGCCTGGTTCTGCCGGAGATCTTCTTCTGTTAAAAGGAAGTTTTTCCTTCCCACAGTTGCAGAGTTGCAACCTCACATTCACTCATATGTTTACATCCTCAAGATTCCAACTGTGACAGACATTTTCCCATCAGTGTGACTGATTACTACATGACAAATGATGGATCATTGTGTGACGTGTCTAAAGCTTTAGAAGCAAACTAGAAAGAGATAGGCATTTACATTATAATTTTTGGATTCATATATATATATATTCTTGTGCAGACTCAACACAGGGCATCAGGTAGGCTGTCCCTGAGTGAAGAATAGATTTGTGCTGCGTTGCTTTAATGTAGTGGCAGCCATGCTGTTCAAGCCATGATTAGGCTGATGTGAGTCCTGCAAAATGCTATTATGAGGTCCATGACTAAGACCATGACTCTGAATAGAACTCAGAACTGATTTACCAGTGTACCCTAGATTGTTGAATAATGTAACGACAGAAGAGGAAGTCAGAAAATAAAAATAAAAGGAATTATTTTTAGGGGTGCTAAGATAAAATTTATTTCAATTTTAATAATTATTTCAATATCAAAAATGCATATTTAAGCAAACTAAGGCACTCTGCTATCTGCATCAATCATGATTTTATGAATGAAGAAATGAAACCCAGTGTCAGACAGTTGGTTCAGGTGCAGCAGGAGAGGATGCATCACAGAGAAACTAGGAGTTTGTTGAAGAAAACCTGCTACTTAGCAGGTTGGGTTCACAGATTTCATAATCCCGGTAACTCAGTTTAAGTTAACCCTCTTTCTGGAACAGAAAACCCAGAGTTTCCCTTGTCTCAAGGTTAACAAACTCTTAATTGTAGCAAAACCTGCTTCCTGGAATTGGGCAGTGTACTGCTGCTGTGAGTCAGAGGTTCCGCTAATGTTAAAGATGTTACATTAGCCATCATATCGTCTTGGCTGCTGCCCAAGCCCTAGGCGTGATATGAAGGTGGAATTTGGCTTGTGGTGAAGAGGGAGCTGAGCTCTGAGGCAAAACTGTTGATTTACATTGAGTTACAATCTATGTTCCTACCCTCACCAATGGTCATGAACTTTGGGCAATGACCGAAAGAATGAGATCATGTATACAAGCAGCCAAAATTAGCTTTCTCTGTAGGGTTGCTGCACTCGCCTTTGTGGATAGGGTGAGGAACTCAGTAATCTGGGAGAGGCTCAGAGTAGAGCTCCTCCACATCGAAAGGAGCCAGCTGAGGTATTTCGAGCATCTGATCAGGATGCCTCCCACTTTAAGTGTTTCAGGCACATCCCTTTGGATGGAGACCCTGGGGCAGACCCAGGACATGCTGGAGAGACAATGTCTTCCATCTGGTCAGGAAACGCCTTGGTGTCCACTCTGAAGAGCTGGAGCAGGTGGCTGGGGAGAGGAAAGTCTGGGCTTCCCAGCTCAGCCTCTCAGAAAAGCTGGCTGGCTGGCTGGCTGGCTGGATATAAAGAGCACCATCAGCTTATATTTAAAGTACTGACTGCTGCACTTGACCTAACTGACCCAACAGTTAGCATGGATATCACAAGGCCAAATCAGCTCATTACCATACACTTCACCACAATACTGCATTCCATTCGGCTCCAAAGCCTTCAGCTATTTAGAATGTGCAGAAGCCTTTGAATAACATAAATGCATCAAATGTCAGTGACATTTTACAATATTAACTAGGTAACTTCAACAGTGTAGCATGTGCACTGTCAGAATATAGAAAAATGAAAATGAATTACATGTCCAGGGTTTACCCAGACACTTTTTGGTAGATAACTATTGATCATCTCAGATACACAGCTTTGATAGTGAGCACAGAAGCCCCAGTCACCTGCTGTGTTAACCTTGTGTTTACAAGGGGGTAGCCAATTCGAACAAAACTGGATTAATGCAAGCCTGGTCTTAAACCAGTAGTACTCAAAAATGGAAAAATATGGAGTGAAACTACATATGTTTAATTAATGTGATTTGAAAAAGGAAAATATCCAAATGAGAGTTTACTAATGCTATCAGGATAGTTGACTTGAAGTGAGGGATCCATAAAGAATAAAATAAATAAACTGTAAATCATCCAAAGCTACTCTAGCAAAGTCTAAGTCTAAAAATATGGAAGTGGAAATGAGCACACCAAGTCTCCTTTAAACTGTACATTTGTGAATTGTACCAAGGGCTGATCTTCTTTCATTTATGTTTCAGTTTACATAATATAAAATTAAACTTTGAATGGCTTTTGTGAATTGTTGCTATATGAATAAAACTGAACTTAATTAAACAAGTGATGTGGAAGCAGTACCAGCACTGAAAGGGACTTGTTGAGATCAAAGTTAAGATAGTTAAAGCACTGTTGTAAACAATATTGTAATTTTTTTCCTTAAATTTGGTCACAGAAGTTTTAGATATATTTGCACTACTGGATTTTTTTGAATTCTACATTCCTGTCCAACCCCCTTTAGAATCAGCTGTTTTTGTATAATAACTTCTTGTATAACAAATAAAAACCATGTAAACTTTTACTTTCATGCTATGAATATTTCATGAGTTTCAGGCTAGTAAAGTACATGGGGCGGGTCAAAATTTGGCACTTTTTAATTCAATTTATAGCTTCTAATAGTTTTGAACAGCATAGGAGAACTATACTATTTGGGATTTGTAACTTGTGAAATATTCATAGTATGAAGGTATAATTTTGTATGGCTCAAATATGCTAATAAACAGCTGTTTCTAAGGGGCTTGGGTTGGGGGCAAACACTGATTTTTCATGGAATCACTCTTTTCAATATAAGAAACTAAATTGTGTGTATAACTAAAACAGGGAAACTCACTGTTTTAACTGTAACTTGTTCATTAAAAAAAAAAAGTACTAAGAATAATAAAACTGTAACTCTTTCTTATTGTTAAACTCACCCACTAATCTTTTTTATTTATCAGAAAAAACTTTGAATGAACCTTTGAGTAAGAAAACAGCTGCTGTATGGCACAGCAGGTGTCGACAGAAAGTAAATCTGCAAGGTGTGGTGTCTATTACAATTACCTGCAGGTGCGTCTGCTTGTGAGTCATGTTGTGTTTGCTACATTTGTGATGTGTCAGTGTCTGTTGGTGCATTCAGCAATTTAGCACGTGTCACCTCAAGTCACACAAAGAGCCTTAGTGGTGCAGAGAGAAAGAGAAAACAAAAGCATATTAACTGTTATCTAAAACTGACTGACCCAGGTTCATACAGTTTCTCCCTGGGATTAATAAAGTTTTCTGATTCTGACCAAGAACATGTCACAGGGTACCCACAGGGAACTTTCCATTCCATCCAATGAGAGGCAGGACACACCCTGGACAAGTTGCTAGTCTATCACCAGGTGTACACGCACCACAGTTTAAAGAACCTTCTGGAACTGTGTCTACACCCACCTGGACAAGCCACTGAGCACTGTGAGGGTCGTGTTTTTTAACTTCTCCAGTGCATCAGCACCATTAAGCAGGCTTTACTGGGTGAGAAGCTGACAGCAATGCAGGTGGACGCCTCCCTTGTGGCCTGGATTATTGACTACCTGACCGGCGGACTACAGTATGTGCATCTGCAGCACTGTGTGTTGGACGGTGGTCAGTCACATTGGAGCCTCGCAGGGGACCGTTCTCTCTCCTCTTCTCTTTACTCTCCACACCACAGACCCTGTGACCCCTTGACAGTTTTCATATTGTATTCATATTGTACATACTACACATTGCAAACAGTGTTTAACTTTAGAGTTTTTGTGTTACATATGACAATTCATACAGACAGGTTTGTTTTTTTAATCATGTTTCTTACGTCTCAAATTTGTATCTACTGAATATCAAATTTATATTTATTAATGCATCTGTGACAAAACTCAGTTTTCCCTGGGATTGATAAAGTATTCTGATTTTGATTCTGGAAAGGCAGGTCAGGTACTTTGCAACTTTACAATACTTTAATGAGTTCAGTCATGAGTCTCACAGAAGCTTGGTCCAGAACAGGTTATGTTTCAGATTACAGATCATCAGGAACAAAATGACCCCTTACTGACCATTCAGTTCTCTAGAAAATACCATCATCAAGGCTGGAAGAGCCCTTGGACCTCAGATAGGAAGAGACATTGCTGAAGCAACTTAGCACCCCTAAATATAGAAACTGTAATGGTGTAAAAAGAATGCATTTTATTATTATTTTATGACATCCCCTTCTATTGTTACAGTATTACACAATCTATGGTACATTTGCGAATCACTTTTGAGCTCTATCCAGCTGCGTGGACTTCACTGTTGAGATGGCACTTCACAGGACTCATGTCATTCTAAATATGGACTGAACAGGATGGCCGCCGCTGCATGGAAGTGACACTCTACAAATCTATTACTTACTCTGGGGTAGCTTACCTGATGGCCTGTGCTGAGTCTGCAAAGTAAAGGGAGAATTTGTAAAAATGCAAAAAATAAATTAATGTAAATGCGAATCTCTTACTAGTTTGTTTCTAGTATAGGTGTATGGAAAGATGCCCAAATTTACCATTGTCTACATAGAATTATGCTACTTTAATTGCTTGATGATTTGGTGGACTGCTGCATGTGATAAAAACCTGAGAAATGCTGCGCATACTTCTCCTTATATCTGTTTTGCAACAAATGGAGCTTTAACTTACTTTTGAAAATTCTGGCCGTCAGGATTGAGTACTTGCCTCGGGTAAAACTGACTAACTAAAGGGCCCACCCTAAAAAAGGTGTTTCCTATACAAATCAGTGATTATTCATCCTGAATTATTCTTAGACACTACAATTGATCATCAAACTACCCAGGTCGCTTTTGAAAGCAATGTTATAACGGAAGAGGTAAAATGCATTGAATGTATTTGTAAACAGCATATTCCTTTCTTCATCTCACCAACAGTCATTCATTACACACACACACATGCACACACATTCATACAGTGCTCCTGTTACAGTCACTCACACCGCTGATTGATTTTAGTTTGCATTGTGAGTTTAACCTGCAGATATTTTTAAAATTTATAGTTCTACCCTCCTTTGTAAATGTAAAAAGTCAACCTAGGGTTTAGCTGGAGAGTGGTGAAGAAGAAAAGAAGAATTCAAACGTAGGTTTAGACTGTGAGTAAATTTAATTTAGGATACACAAGTACAAATAGTAGCCATGTTTTAGTATCAATGCACATACAACAACAAATAACAGAATAAAGTTTTTTCTAAGAATGTATACTTATCACTGATGCTTTTTACTTAAGTCTTCACACTCTTAGTTTACAGCAAATCATCTACCTCCGTCTCAACCTCTTCCCTCACACCAACCCTCTGCATGTCCTCCTTCACTACATCCATCAACCTTCTCTGTGGTCTTCCTCTTCTCCTCCTGCCTGGCAGCTCCATCTTCAACATCTTTTGTTCATATGTTCACTATCCCTCCTCTGAACATGTCCAAACCAGACTTTAGACACTATTAAACTCAGAGGTCTGAGGGATCGTCCAGGATTGGTAGAACTATTTTTAATAGAATTGTCAGTAGGCGATGATTTCATGTCTGCTGATCTCTATTTTTGAACACAATCTGCTCCAGAGCAGGTCTCAGCATAAATTATAAGGGCGATGTATCCCATCAAAAACCCAAGCACACCCACATAGACATGCTCGAGAGATGATAAATGCATCAGACCGTGAGAACACACTGTCTGCACAGGTTAGCAGACTGTGTGTCATAGCCTGAAGAGGGAAGGAGTGTCTCTTTAAAGAACACATTCTAGGCTCTAATAAGCATCTAATAAGCATAAGCTTTTTATTCCTGGAGTCAATGAGTGTGCACAGAGGGAGACCTTCCTAAACATGCACCAAAGTGCAGTTTTAACGTGTTTGTACTACCCCAGATCCAAAAAGGCTGGGAGGCTGCATAAATATTCCAGACAAGAATGGAACAACATTCCTCTCCCAAAGGTCCAGCAGGTCTCTTCAGTTCCCAGATGTTTGTGGATGGTTGTTAAAAAAAAGAGGGGAAGTTGGACCTGTCCAACTTTTTGGAGATGTGTTGTTGTCAAAGTCAAGATAAGCTAGTGCTTTCTGTGAAATAGCAAAATGTCTCACTTTTAGCATTTGATAGGTTTGTATGTTCATTTCTGAATAAAATATTGGTTTGTGAGATTTTGGAAATCATTGCAGTCTGTTATCAGAGTTATTATTGTTTTGTATTTTCTAAGTAATTTTTAATTTTATTTCATTTTGAGTTTTTGTTCTGAATTCAGTTTAATTTCAGTTAGTTTTCAGAGTGGGTTTGCTCATTTTAGTTTATTTTTATTGTTTAAAAATGTTTATTTTTGGATTAGTTTTTATTAGTTTCAGTGTTAGTTTTAGTTTTCTTAATTATTATAATATGGATGATATTTGTCAGGGAAAGATTTAAGGTGTTTAGATAAGAAATTACAATACAAACACAACACTTTGTGAAGGCAGATGAGTTACAATCATGTAGACATCCTGAGCCTCAATAAACAGAAGCCTCATCAAAGCCTCATCAAACCAAATTGTCTGACCTGCAAAAAACAGTGTTAATTTAGCACTTAATGTCAAATTTAACTCTGTTTCAAATAACATTTGGTCCCACTTCAAATTAAAGTAAAATTTACTCCATGGCCAGTGTCAACTTTTCAGTTGATTCTACTCAATTCATTAACTTTAACAATAAATTGAGTAAAAATAGTTAACACTGTGGTTTTTTCACACTGTTTAGAGTAATATGATTACACTTTGTAGAGTTATTTTTACTCCAGATTTAGTTAAGATGACACTCTAATGTGCAATAATATTTAATTTTAATTTTTCTACAGTTTTATTTTTTACACAATCATATTACTAACTTGTTGTGATCAAACCTATCAGCTTATCAAACTAAAATAAATACAATGCTGTTACTCTGACCTACAAGGTCAGAGTTATTAATATGTCAAGTTTCAGTGTCATATAATTAAAACAACAGCCCATTATCATTTTAACATAAGATGTATCCAGCACACTGATGCTCACCAGAGAAAGCAATATGGGACTACAAAGAGAGCTGTGTCTTTCACACCATGTGACATTTGTATCTCAAAAAGCCTGTGATAATGTAGGTTATCAACATGAAAGACAACAACACCTTACTTCCTGGTCACTGCAATAGGCATGGAAAGGTTCTTGAAATGTTACTGTACATAAAAGCAAAGTGAGAAGCAACAGTTTCTCATGTATGATCAGAACTGATTCAGTTTGGTAAACAGGGGCACTTCAGAGTCAGCCACAAATTAAGGAGTTCTTTAAGGGCTCCCACTGAACCTGTCGCCTTACATAGAAGTGCATGCTTGTCACTCACAATGAAGAAGGTGTGGGTCCCTGAGCAAGAACGTTGGGCTGACTGCTTCTGGGTGATGTTGTCTAGATGTTGCTATACATACCCTCTGACAATAGATCAGATCACCTCACTGTGCATGAAATGGAGGTGATGGAAAGCATATTTTACACATCTGTTAACCACACCTTTAGGAATTTGATGAGGTTATCGACAGCTTGAGATGCACACTTCTTTCCTGGTCTCTTTTGTCCTTGTGAAGATGGTGGTAGCAACTGTAGCAGCAGCAAGATAGCAGACGTCACTGTCCGAGCATACAGACCAACAAATATCAGATTAACATTATGCCATAAATACATTAAATTAGCAAAATTTATATAGCCAAAAATGCCAATTAAATTCACAGTCATACCATTCTCATCTTTAGCAGCTGACTCAGCATTGCACATTAACTTCAAGAGCTCTGTGGTGGTACCAGTGCATGGCTGTCTTTTGCAGCTTTTGCTCTGAGAAGGGTGGGCCACCTCTAAGACTTTGTTGACAGTGCCTTCACCAGGAGTCTGAAATACTGTTCCATCTGTAATGTAAAAATACAGTACATAGAAAGGAGCGATGAGTGACACCGCCTGCTGCATGGAATATTTCAGCGATTCAGCAACTGAAGATGTCTTACCAGTCCTGGTGTGTCCAGAAACTGCAGGAAGACTGTAAAGACATCTTCTGCTTTCTTTTCATCATTGACCATTGAGGGACAATAAATGTAGGTAGCTTTCATCTTCTCACAGACAGTGTCTTCATCAGTATGTCTCAAAACAGGAACAGCTGCTTCCACATCATCATTTGATGACACTGTGTCAGTAGTGAAGAGTCTGGATCGACCATGGCCCATACTGGCCCACCAGCTTAAGAAAAAACACAATTTTATTGATTCCTGCCTACAAATTCTATCAATATCATACATAACTGATGAATAAACTTGCTTTTGAGAGATTTGCTGAGACTCTTCTTTCCGCGGCAGTTTTTCTTTTAATGTTCTTCAATTGCCATGCGAGATATCCTGAGCCACTTCCTGGATCGTAGTAAAGCCCGCGTCACACCTCGACTATAAGTGTCATGGCTGCTTCTGCACAGTACTCTCCCTCCCCCCTTCCTTCTAATCAGCAGTGTGGCGGTCATTAGGAGCAGCTCTGGCACACACCTGTCACAAGACTCATCACCTGCAGTACAGAAGGACCGGCCTAACACTCCATCATCGCCAGATTTTTAGTCAGTCATGAGTGGTTACATCTGGCCTACCTAAGTCTGGATTTTTTGTGTTCTGTTCCATGCTCGTACTTATGCAGCGTTTTTCATCTTTCTTTCTAGTGCCCCAGTCTCTGCCTTCCTGCTTGCCTGCCGCCTGTTTGGACTATCACAGTCAGGATTCCCCTGGAGCTTTGGAGTAGGACTCTGCCTCCCCGTCGTGGACTTTACCCCTCTGGACTCCTCTTAGACCCAGTACCCACCCTCACACTCTAAACCACTAAAACCCAGTATTCCACAATAAAGCCTCTTAAGGTATCTGAGATCTGTTTGCATCCTTTTAGGTCAATTCCTACAGCTAAAACATGACAACAAGTTATTGGTAAGTTTTGTATAAGTTAAGAGCACGCTGAAGAATGCTGGTATATGCCAGACATATGATGGAGCTTGGCAGGTGTTATATGAATAAAGGTCCTTCAACAAGTTATTGGTAAGTTTTGTATAAGTTAAGAGCACGCTGAAGAATGCTGGTATACGTCATAGTACGGTGAGGTCACTGAAAATTGTGAGCATGCACACAATTTCTGATGTATGCCAGCGTATGGCTCATATGTCACTCATACGCAGACCACAAGTTGCGGGCAAGTTATGCCATTGTTGACACACGTTCACACACACATCACTTGTAAGTTACTCATAAGTCAAAATACATCAAGATAATGTCTAGTGTACCCAAAAACTTATTTCTAACCTATGAGTAACATGCTTTGAACCTTTGTGTAACTTATAGCCAACTTATCTCCAACGCATATTTATGTATGCAGATGTATTTGATGTGTTCTGGACAACCACAGCACTTGTTCCTAACTTACAGCTACTGTATAATACCGTATTGGCTGAGAGTAGATATCAGCCACTCTCTCTCTCTCCCTTTCTCCCTTACCTGGCCGGCTCCTTACTCCAGGAGTTCCCAGCAGCTGACAGCAATTTACAGACTCACCTGGCATCCATAATTTTAACAAAGTATCATAGTCCTGCGTATGCCAGCTTTTTAGAGAAATTTTGATGCATCTGTTTAAATCATCAAGATGTGACAGGGCCCTAATGTATTAAACACATGCCGACTGACATTTCTGAGGGCAGTTATGTGTTTAATGTTGCAAGGACCGTTTTACATACTGTTTCCATGTTGTGATTATTGGTCTTCCAAAAATGGAAATCCCTAACTTTATCCTACTGATGGAGTATTGGTCTTATTTCAACTGCTTGATTTATGTGAACAAGGCATAATTGACTTGAGTCATGTTTAACAAATAACCCAGCCTCAGGGGCATACAAGCCAGTGTACTCCTAGTGCCGGTCCAAAGCCTGGGTAAATGGAGAGGGTTGCATCAGGAAAGGCATCCAGCATAAAATCTTTGCCAAATCAAATATGTGGATTCATAACACGACTTCCATACTGGATCGGTCACAGCCCAGGTTAACAAAGACTGCCTCCCGTGCCGTTAGCCAACAGGGTGCCGGTAGAGACTATGCTACAGTTTGCTCAAGACAACGATGAGGGAAATGGGGAAAGTGTGGTAGGAGACAGAGAGAGAGAGAAGGAAGGGTAGGAGGGTGGAGGTGAGAGTAGGGACTTTAAATGTAGGGCCTATGACTGGTAAAGGGAGAGAGCTGGCTGATATGATGGAGAGAAGGAAGGTAGATATATTGTGTGTGCAAGAAACCAGGTGGAGGGGAAGCAAGGCCAGGAACATTGGAGGTGGATTCAAACTGTTCTACTATGGTGTAGGTAGGAAGAGAAATGGAGTAGGGGTCATCTTGAAGGAAGAGTATGTGAAGAGTGTTGTGGAGGTGAAGAGAGTGTCAGACAGAATGATGACTTTGAAGCTGGAAACTGAAGGTGATGCTGAATGTTGTTAGTGCATATGCCCCACAAGTTGGATGCCAGTTAGAAGAGAGAGATGAATTCTGGAGTAAGTTGGA
>VUQH01090469.1:9213-55569 GCA_015106775.1 Etroplus canarensis | reverse complement strand
CTGTCAGAGTAAAGAGTGACTATTTTTAGAGCGTGCCTTGCTCTTTTTCACACTCGCCAACTGATCCCCTTCAGACTGTGCCTTCAGTTACTGGGCTTAATTGTATCAGCCATCCTGGTAATCTGGTCGTTATGAAAGGGGCATGGCTCCTCCCTGTTTCCAGACCCCTGACACCCCCATGGGAGTTAGCAGCGGTTGTGGAGTGGCTTTCTCATCCCCCATTTTAACCTCTGCAGGAGGTGGATTTAAAACATCTCTCTTTGAAGATAGCTTCTGCTAAGCGGGTTAGTGACTTTCATGCACTGTCAGCACACCTTTCATGCACTCAGTTTGCCACAGGGCAGGTCAGAGTGGCCCTGAAGGACAACCCAGCCTTTGTGCCTAAGGTGGTAGGCTCGTGTGTGCCTGTTATTTTGGCAGTGCTTTTCTCGCCTCCTTATTCCTCATCTGGTGAACAAAGGTTGCACATACTGTGCCCTGTTTGCACTTTGCACGGTTACTCGGACAGGACCAAGAGTTTTCTTGGGTTGGCCCCAATAAGGGAAGACCCTTAAACAAGCAGCGACTCTCACACTGGATTGTGGAGGTGATTGCTCTGGGATATGTGAGGCTGGGGCTGCAAGTGCCGGTGGGCTCATTCTACTCACAGTCTTGCAGCATCCTGGGTCATAATTAAAGGGGTGTCGATCCAAGATATCTGCACAGCTGCAAGCTGGTCCTCTTCCCTTACTTTCGTCTGTTTCCATAGGCTGGACGACTGTTCTCCAAGTGTGGCCCAGGCGGTGCTGAGCTCTGGGTCTTCTCTTGGATAGGAGACCAGCTGCTGATTGCTGGTGGTTGCTTGAGATAAACATGTGCAGCAATATGGGAGTCTCCATATCCCACAGTAAGGCATCAAAATAAATGCTAAGAATGAAACCTTCTGGTTACTTGGGTAACCTCTGTTCTCAGAGTAGTATGAGTGAGACGTCTCACCAGACAATCCTTCTTGCGGGGACAAAGCAAGAAGAGGTGCTTATTTTGAATAATGACTGTGTCATAGCACTACCTATTTTTAAGGCAGGCGGACCTGCCTCACGTGGGCGTTGCGATCACCAGTCAGTCAAGATTGGTGTAAATAATACATAAATGACATAATTACGCAAAAGACATAAATGCTTCTGAGGAATCCACAGGGGGGCGCATCCCATAGTGAGAAATCTCACCCATGCTACTCTGAGAACGGAGGTTGCCCATTTAACCAGAACGTTTAATCCAAGCTGATTAGCATAATTTTACATTAACTATTAAGGAAGAACCCTCAGCATTAAAAAGAAAGCTCCAACAATCAGATGATCCCCTATTAGCAAGCACTTGGTGATGGTGGGAAGAAAGAACTCCCTTTTAACAGGAGACCTCCTGCAGAAGGAGGGATAGAGAGACCAGGACAAACACAAAGAACAGTTGTAACCTTAAAGGCAATAATAATTAGTACTCCACAATGAACGCTCTTCAATAAAATATCAGGACACCCAGTAACCAAAAACTTCCACTTATCCCATCCTATTCAGAATGTTGTGAGGTTTTCATAAAGTCCACTGCAGCAAAGTTGCCTTCACAGCTTTCATTTGGAGACTACCAGGTTTTGCTGGTGTAAATGGACTGGTACTTATATAGTGCTTTTCCACTCTAACTGTGCACTCAAAGCACTTTCTACTACTACTCTTATTCACCAATTCACACACACATTCATACAGCACATTTTTCTAGAACTTCAATCGCATTAAACTATCATGCACAGATTCAAACTTCGATGGATGCATCGGGAGCAATTTGGGGTTTGGTGTCTTGCCCAAGGACACTTTGGCATGTAGACTGCAGCACTCAGGGGTGGAACCGCCAACCTTCCTGTTAGAAGGCAACCCACTTTACCTCCTGATCCACAGCTGCCCCTTAGTGTAGTACTTGCAATGCACATCCAAATAGTAATGCCATCAAAAGGTGCTAGCTACAGTATGCGGTGTATTTATCTAGTGTAAACTGATAATTCCTGTATCTTCCAGTGATTGTTTTTATGTATGTTTTAAATAAGGTAATAATTATTGTTTCTGACAGCGTTAGTAGATCGTGTTGCATCCATTTAAAGCCAAATAGAGCAGAGGTTGCAATTAAAAAATGTGCTCTGGAAGGAAACAGGAGAGTGTAAATCAGCACAGCCCTGGATGCATTCCAATGAGTTTAGGCTTGAAGAACCAGGCTGGTGACCCCCAGATGGACCCACACTACTCCCTTCAGGGAGGGGTGTTACAGAGACACAGGAGCCCTGGGTGTGGACAGGTCACTTTAACCCTGTAAAGAAACTTTGTAGAACACCTGCATTCCTCCCAGGCTTTAATCATTATTTCAGCAGGTTTTTTTGGATGTTTTACTTCAGTTCATTCAAAAAAGGCCTTTACTGTGTACTGATCATAATGACTGATACCCATCATTTAGCCAATAAAATTACTTCAGAAATGGAAAAATGTGAAGTGGATACTAAACATGTGTCTCTGGACAAATACATTTTTCTAGCACCAATGTCATTTTAAAATAGGTGCCACAATATTGGAATTTCTTGTTTTAATGCATTATCTTGAAATATATTATTAGTAAGTGCTATTTTCAGCAATTAATAAGGAAAATAAGGGGCAAAATTAAGTTAAAGTAAGAACAAATCAGTTCAGTCTTAAATATATCTTGCTCAGAATATGATAAACCTCTCCCATGTTAGCAGTCCTCAAGTCCAAAGTGCACAAAACAGGAGTTTAATCATAATCATTTTTAAGCACAACTGAACATCAGAATCACAGGAATATAAGTTACTTCATTCAAATGCTGTTCTGTGCAAAACCAAACACAGGAACCTAATATTTCACATATCAAGTAATTATTCTGACTGACCAGTTTCAGTATGTGAGGGTTTTTCTTCAATAAATGTATACCATCCCAGTTTGGGTGCCTTTTATCCCTCTCACTCACATCAGTAACCATCATGCCTCAGTTCACTTCAATGTGGGCAGCTTAACTTCTTTGTCACTAGATTTAGCAACTTTTTCTACTGCATTTGTAACTTCATTTTGTAGATATAAAGTGATATAAAAAAGATAACATGCAAAGGGATAAACAGATGTAGTGCTCCTGTATTTTCCCGTTCATTATAAGTTTCATGTTTCCTATCAGAAAACCTGGTTTCAATTTTTTATTAATTTCCCCCTTTCAACTTAAGAAATTCTGTCCAGTAATAAGAAGTGGTATGCAGGCTGCACGAGGAGGGTGTTTTTGTGGAGGGAGCACGTTAATAATTATTCTGCAGGGCCTCCTCTCTGAGCCCTGTGAAAAGTGAGGCCTTGGCATTTCTTGTTTTTGAACTCATTTCTGAGTTCCTAAAAGTTTGCACAAAAGCCCCGTTGCCTAGCTGCGAGTAGGGAGTCTCATTGCGACTGCCAAGCCTTCTTTGTGTGCATGGGTCTCTGACTGAACAGGATCTTCTGCAGAATCAACTGGAATGCAGTCTGGGAGAGAATTCCCCCTTTACTTAATCTTATTCAGTTTTCACCTGGCAGCAGGGAGTCATTCAAGTGTTACCATAGAGCATTAGCACTCTTTTCAGGACAAGTGAATCAACCTCCGAGAGTGCTTTTCCAGGCATTCTTTGCCATTCTACAGTTTGTGTGGTCTTATTTTACATTTTTTGTGACGTTTCAAGGAAACTTAAAAACCTCTGCAAGTCTTCTAGTTGACTGAACAATTAATACAATATGCAATTTTACCCACTGTTTCTGATTTATCAGTTTGACTCACTACATGCAGATTGGCCACTGACCTCTGAGCTCTAAGGCTGGAGCTCAGTGTCCCTGGCAACGCTGTGTAGAGAAGTGGCCCATGGCCATGGCAAAATACCCGCTTCATCCACTTGAAAGGCTTTATATGTTTTGAAAATCTATCCATGTGAATCATTAGAAGAACAAGTAATGTGACAGTAACAAAACTGCTTCCAACAGCAACTCTTGTTGGTTTTCATAATTTCAATTGTAAATGCAAATATCCTGTCAGCTGCATGTTTCTCTGTGTCCACATTGCTATCCTAGTATTATGTAAGCTTTTCATTAAAAAAAGCACCCTTTGCATAGCATCTGTGATCAGTGTTGGCCTGTCATCAATAAGGGAAAAACAAAGACTACTTCTACCCTGTGCGTACTGCAAGGATAATGTAATTCCCCCCTGGGATTAATAAAGTAGTCTGATTCTGATGACTGGCACACTGTGTAGCCAGCCAGGAGGGACTGATTTGACTGATTCTCACTGAAATACTCCCTACTTTACCTCTCTGATGATACCAGAGTCTTAGTGTAGTTAGTTGATGAAGTCTTTAACAGATGTCTTAATTATTAAATAAGTTAGAGACACTTTTTCAGTCAGACTATTCCTCTCTCACTCTCACTTCCCAGTGATGTGATCATTAATTTGGATCCATCCTTAAAATGGTAAATTTTAGTTTTTCCTTCAGTCCATTTGGATCAAGGTATGTCCGGGTTTTAACTGAACAAAATACATCAGAGGTTTCGTGTAAGAGAGATGTGACATTAAAACTTAAAATATTTCCAGTGCAATGATTTTGGTGGAGGAAAGCATATTGTACAGCCAGGTTTTATGGCTGAGTTAAGATGAAGGGCCATGTCTTGAAAAATCTGTCTCTCCCTGGATTTAACCATGTAGGCCTGTGGCACTGTGAATCAAGCCCGTTGATCTCTTCTGTACCGTTTTCTCATTCTCTGATATTTCTTGTAATGCAAAACACATTCATTAGGAGGCCTGTCATCACAGATTAGACTCCAGGGATCAGATGGAACATGCCTCTTCCTCTGTGGAATGGAGCTGTACAATCACTGCTGAGTGGAAAGGCTGTTTTTACAGTTTCTCACATCCTGTTTTCAATTCAGGTTACCAGCCAGTGTGATTTTATAATGTCCGCATGAAAAGAAAGGATCCTATGGATGAAAAATGGAGATATAATAAACCAGAAATGTTTGTAGAGCTTTAGGAGGAAAGCCATCGAGTCCTGGTGCTTTACTGTTAGTCATAAGGTTGAGAGCTGTGTTGGCTATGTTAGTGGACTGGACCTTATATAGTGGTTTTTCTACTCTAACTGAGCACTCTAATCGCTTTTTACTACAAGCCTCATTCACCCACACAGCGCTTTATTCTATGCCTTTAAGCGCATTTACCTATCATGCATAAATTCACACTCCAGTGGATCCATCCGGAGCAATTTGGGGCTCAGTGTCTTGCCGGAGGATGCGTCAGCATATAGACTGTAGAAACCAGGGATTGAGCTGCCAACCTTCCAGTTGGAAGGCAACCCACTCTACCTCCTGAGCCACAGCTGCCCCACTGATGAATTAAGCATGTTTTTATTGGTCTTCACAGAGATAAAGTAATTCAGAAGCACTGAGAAAGGAGTTAAGCTTCTCTTAGGTGGGGTTTTTCCAATGAGTATAGATTGCTGTTTTGTAAAAATACTTTATTTCTTCAAGTGAATGCCTTGGCTTTGGTGGAAATGTTCTTGTCTCAGTCTGTGTATATGAAATTGGGTTTGTTTATTTATAATTTCATTTAGTTCAAATTTATATTTCCTTAGCTCTCTCTGGTTTTCATCTGTTGGTTTATTTACAACAATAATTTCAAATTGTTTAATTCTTTTTGTTCTAATTCCAGTTCTTGTTCCCTTTTCTGTCCTTTTTTTGTTTGCAGAAAATAAAATTATTTTTTCTCTTAATTCTGCCTTTCCCATTTCCTACAGAAGAGTTGGCGGTGACCCTGGAGAGTCCTTCATTTCTAGGAAGGATGCCCACTCTCTTATATAACTGTCAAACTGTGGTTTTTAAGAAGAGAAGTGTCAGACACCATGTAGAGGTCTGTTTCTGCAGACTGGTCCTGTTCCATTTGAAGGATACGGGTACATGGTTACTAATAATGATGGGTTGAACCTTTGATTCCGAGCTATTAGACTTATTTGAATTACTTGTGAGAAAGAAATTACTGTGAGAGTATAACTGAAGGACTGGAGAGAAAAATGAGTATTCTTTACCACTGAGATGCTGTAGTTGCCAAATTGTTGCCAAGACCAAGATTGCTCATGAACTGATTGCAGTTCTCGAGTTATTGGATTTGTCAACTGATGGATCAATCATTGTTTTAAGGTCACCGCCTATTATAACTGGACAACTAGAAAGTTTTGAAAGAAATAAGAAAAGGTTTTAATGTCTGTGTGTGGGCCATAAACGTTAGCGATTGTTACTGGGCTGCTGTTAATGAAAATATTTATAATGATGAAATGTCCTTCAAGGTCTGCAGTGGTCGTGGGTAAATGAGATATTTTTATTAATTAAAATACAGGCGCTTCTTTGTCTTGTATTGTAATGTGCTACTAATGAGTGAACTGTGACAATTCCAATTTATAAAGTTCTGCTTTTGATAAACGAGACTCTTGTCGGAGACATATGCCTGCTTGAAGTTAGGCAGGAAGATTAAAAAAATATATTTTCTGTGCCTGAGTGGCAATCCCACAGACATTCCACATTGCAAATGTAAGTTGTGGCATGCTTAGATATGTGGTAATGAAATTGAAAAAGACTCCACCAGTGTAGGTGTGTGGATGTATATGTGTGTGCAGGCAGATATACATACATACATATCCATTTATGTGGAAAGTGGAGCATGTACGTATTTGATGTGTTGATGTAGTGGGCAAACAAGATTAAAATAAATACATGAAGAACACAGACAATCAAGAGCACAAAACAGAACAGAAAACAAAAATAAAGCAAAATGCATCACTGGTGTAATAATGTGTATGTGGGCAATGGAGCAGTAATATAATGAAAGAAAAGGCATCAGCAGTTCTTCACAGTGTGTTTACCAGAGGAGATTATGGTGTGAGTGTAGAGTGTATATCATCTGTGACATGATGGTGTTGCACAGTGGAATTTAAAGAGCCAGGGGGTTACATCTCTGCCTCGGTTCAGCCTCAGCAGTGGACATAGTGAAATGAAATCTCTGTGACTGTCTGAGGTGTAATTTTGAGTTGAGTGGTCATGAAGTCCTTTAAAGTTTTCTCGGGGTCAGATTGAGCATCATCGGGGGGTTTCAGGGATGCCAGAAAATATGAAATGGTCTTTCACTGAGCGTGCTTGTGATCCAGGATTTTTTGTTTGATTTGTTTGTTGTTTCTAGTGACGGTGGAAAGTTCAGCTGTGAGAGTTTTAACTGAATTTTTTAAGTGATTATTTTCCTCGGTTACTGCAAGAATCTGGTTCTGGCTGAGTTTCAGGCTGCGTTTAATCTCCTGGAATTCTCTACGCAGTAACTCAGCGAGGGAGATCCTCGCGTTTGAAGCTGACAGTTTAGGGTTGATGGATAACAGAGTGATGCTGACCTCAGGAGTGTAGTTTCCTGGTTCTGTCTGGGTGGGTGAGTCCATGAAAGGAAGATGCTGAGTTTGTGGCTCTGTTTTGTCCTTTTCACTTGCCCATTTTAAAAAGTTGGTCATGGCAGTTGATGAAATATTCCAGCTCGTCCAGCTTGTTAGGATTAGTTGTCCAGAGAATGAAGGAATTGTATTCTAACTTAAGTAACTTAATTAAATTACAGTGCTACTGCGTTGCTTACGTTCAGCAACAGCACGCTGCCATCTTGGATTATACCAGTTCCCGCAAGAATAGTACTCACAGCGCCATCACTCCCTATGACAACATTCAGCCACTACTGAGGGAGAAGCTACAGGAAAATGACAGTTAATTTAGCTCCTCTTGCTTCTTTTTGTGGTGATCACATCATCGGGCATTTCTTCATTTCTTACTTGTCCAGACAAATGCTACAGAGAATGAAGAAACCATTTTGTGCTCTTGCAGTTTTGAAGAGCAGAGAGCCAAAATTCTGATGCAGGAGAGGAAAGCATGCCAGCTTCCTGGGTTTATGACCTATCGTAATAACTGAATTTGTATCAAACAGTCCCCTTTAAGGCGGCATTTTTGTGGAAAGTGAGAAGTTGTGTATAAGAGAACATGAGCAACAAAATTTGGTACAATTTCATATGACACTACTCAAGCATTATCATGTAAACTTTTAATTGTGGTGTAGTAAACAGAACAGTTGAGCTGCATATGTGCAGCTTTACTCAGAGGAGGGAGACAGAGCTTAATTAGTTTCTTCATATCCATCTTCCAGCATGAAGAGGTGTGCGTGTGTGTGTGCGTGCGTGCGTATGTGTGTGTGAGAGAGAGAGAGAGAGAGTGCAAAATAGTTAAATGCTCCTAAAAAATCATAGAATAAAGCTCTGTGTGAATGGGTGAACGTGACTTAAGGTAAAAAGTGCTTTGAGTTCTCATCCACAGAAGTTCCAAAAACTGCAGTTCTGTTAATGGTAGTTCCCATAGGCTGACAGGTTAAACTACTCAACTAAATGTCATCGAAAAGCATATTTTCTCATGGTCCCAAGGTTTACAGTGCATTTGAGAAGATCACAGAGAAGGTTGATGGATATAGTGAAGGAGAATATGCAGAGGGTTGGTGTGAAGGAACAGGAGAAAGATGGAGGCAGCTGATCTCCTGTGGCGACCCCTAGTGGGACTAGCTGAAGGAAGAAGAAGAAGAAGTTTAGGCAGTATTTTGTTGTTTAATGTTTGATTTTCAGTTTTGGAAGTTTTTTTGGTTTACTCTCGAATGTCATGTTGTATATCAGTTTAGTTACTGTAAAGTGTTAATGGAGTTTGTATTTGTTTTCAGGGCCCTTAGAGTTTTCTCTTTAGTCTTTCTGCGTCCATCATCGTAAAGCGTTTTAGTTGTGTGTTCCCTCAGTTAATATATTCCAGTTTGGAGACTGTGTTTAGGTTTTCTGTTCTAGCAGTTTAAGTCTTGTCCCTCTGGGTTCTCCCAGTTTAGTCATGTGTAGCCTGCTCATTAGCCTACTGTACTGTAGAGAGACAGAAAGCCTGTTGTGAGCAGGAATAAAAGAGCTCATGGCAGCAAAGTTGAAAATAGTGTCTCTTGTTTCTCTTTCTGTTGCCTAGCATTCAAAGAGTCACCACATTACAAAGCCTCATTAATTCTTCTTGCAAAACGGTGCCCAAAAGTATAAAATATTGGGTTAAAAAGAAAGTTTAATAATCTCATAATGAAATTAAAGCTTTACTGTGTTCTAAAATTCCATAAAACATTCATTCATTCATTTTCTTAACCAATTTAGAGTTGCAGGAGTCTATGCCGTCTGTCAAGAGGGGAGGTGGGGCCTTAAAGGGCCAACACAGAGTGACAGACAACCATTCACCCTCATATTCACACCTATAGCTGCTATAGGGTCTCTAATTAGTTTACCAGGCATGTTACGGAGGAAGATAAAGTACTGGACTGACATTTATTTTCTCATCTTATTGACCAGTCAAAATCCTTTAGACTACAAGCCACATTAAACCACATTCATACAAGTATTCTAAATTATTCTAAACCCTTTATTTATTTTGCAACCATGGCCAGTTAACCTAAAATGCAATGTCTTTGAACTGTGAGATAAAGCTGGTGGAGGAAACTCATGCAACCCACACAAACAGAAAGGGGCTTGAACTGGGAACCTCCTTACTGTGAAGAGACAGTGCTACCCACTGCACCACTGTGTAACCCAGAGTAAACCTGTAGAGAACCCAGGTTTGCTCAGGGACGACACAGAAGGGCCCTGAGCCTGTGATACAACACGTTGATGTCTTTTTTGCTCCTTCTTTGGTCTTAGATACATATCGAACATACACATTATTGATGAGGCTGATAGTGTTGTGTATTTAGCTCTTGAAAGAACAGAGGCACAGTGTGGAAATTGCAAACTCAACAACTCCCTTCTTCATTGTGTACTCTGGCCTGCTGTTGATTTGTGTTTTGCTTTCTGGAGCTTATAGATTATCCTAGTTGCAGCTCTGACTTAACAGCCAATAACCCCTTATGGATTATGAGATGTAATAAGAGCACAAAGTTTACACAAGGAGAAAAGCCTTTAGTATATATTCAAGCTTGGGAATTGGGGATCCTGACAGCATAAATGACACTCGACAGAGACTTTTTAATCACAGAATCCGTGTGTCGGGAAAAGCTCGGAACATCTGTTCAGCCTGCTACATGTTCAGTTTAAGATGCTGGACTGATCTGATGAATGTGAAAGAAACCTGTTTACCAAAAGCGTAAAATATTATTTATGATACTCTAAAGCTCACAGACTTGTCCACCTGCTTGCTGGATGTGTGTGTTTCAAACCATATATTGGAATCAGGAAAATGCAGTTTGTTTTAGGGATGATCCAGTCCAGTATTTGGAACAGACATACCTAGAAAGCTGACAATGAACCAATCCATGGTCTGATCAATTCAGTTGAGTTCTGTTTTCTGTGATTATATTGCCATTCAACAGCAGCAGCTAGTGGAGGCAGGTTGGAAGTATTTAATGCCTGCAGCATCAACAACTTATTCAACATCCTTTGTCCAGAATAGCCACTATCCCTTCTCTGAACATGTACAAATGTACCATTTCAGCTTTGCTTCTCTTACTTTGTCTTCAAACTTCTCAACTTGTGCTGTTCCTCTGATGTACTCATTTCTTAGCCTAGCTTCAACAACCCTCTCCCATATCTTCATGGTATGGCTCATCAACTTAAATCCTCTGTAGTTACTACATCTCTGCACATCACCCTTATCCTTGAAGATCGGTACCAGTGCACTTCTTCTCCATGCCTCAGACATTCTCTCATCCTCCAAGATCGTGTTAAACAATGACACCACCTTGCATCTCCTACCTCCACTTCAGATCCCTGTTTTGTTTGCAGTGGTGATAGACAGGTTGACAGATGAGGTCAGGCAGGAGTCTCTGTGGACTATGATGTTCACAGACAACATTGTGATCTGTATTGAGAGCCTGGAGACGTGGAGGTATGCAATGGAGAGAAGAGGAATGAAAGTCAGTAGAAGCAAGGCAGAGTACATATTTGTGAATGAGAGGGAGGCAGGTGAAATAGTGAAGATGCAAGGAGTAGAGATAGTGAAGGTGGATGTGTTTACATACATTTGATCAACCATCCAAAGTAACGGACAGAGCTCAAGAGAGGTGAAGAAGAGAGTGCAGGCAGGGTGGAGTGGGTGGAGTGAAAGGGAAGGTTTGCAAGACTGTTGTGAGGCCTGCTATGATGTATGTTTTGGAGACTGATGGAAAAACAGGAGGTGGAGCTGGAGGTGGTGTAATCAAAAGAGATTTTTGCTGGGAGTGACCAGGGTGAACGTGAAAGAAATGAGTACATCAGAGGAACAGCTCAAGTTTGAGCAGTTTGGAAATAAAGTCCGGCAAAAGGCTGAGATGGTCTGGACATATGCAGAGGAGGGATAGTAGATAGGTGACACTATGCCTACACTATATATTGGACAATGGATGCTGAAGATGGAGCTACCAGGCAAGAGGAAAAGAGATCACAGAGAGGTTCATGGATGTAGTGGAGGTGGACATGAAAAGGGGTGGAGTGACAGAAGAGGATGTAAGGGATAGGGTGAGATGAAGGCAGAGGATCTAAGGGGAGCAGCGGAAGGAAGAGAAATTAGATTTGATGTATGATTTATCACTTTTCATGTCCTGGTGACCAAAGAACATAAGGTTAGTTTAGCTAATGCTTAAAAACTGCCTAAATCAAAACACAGAGGCATTTCAAGAGTGGCAGTTTTAAACTAAAATTCAACAACTGGCTTAAAACTTTATTAATGTATTGAATGCTCTCTAGTGAGTTTTTAGAACCAAAGGTCCTGTATATCTTGCTGTCTGTCAGTCAGGTTACCTTAAAGATGATGAGACACTTGAGGCACTCTGCCTGCCCTGTGGTTAGACCAAAACCTCAGCCTGTTGTCACAGAAGAGCTCATCAAACCACAGCTATGTGTCTGCGCTTTTTGAGGTGCTTCTTACTGTGTTCTTCATTTTTTTTCAGTTTGCTAAGAAGCCAGCCTTGCTCAGCAAAGCAGGCACTCAGTGACCAAATCTGACCCCTCTTTTTGGTTCTCTCCCTGCGGATTATTTCTGTCCAGCTCACATGATCCCATGAGGACTGTACATGGGCCTAGAAACCTGGACAGTAGTGATGTCAGTCCACTCCGCCTGCACCTCTCCTAATTTCCTGTTTGCCATCCTGCTGTTACTCAATGTGTTTCCTGTTCTCTTCCCAGCAGCTGAGAGGATGAAGGGGAGGAACCCTGGCATTGTGGGGAGTTTGTAGCAACAGAAGAACAACCAGTACTGGCAGCCCTTCGAGCTCCTGTTTGACTCTTCTCACTGCAGCGGAGCTCACCATGAGTTAGACCATAACCGCAGTTGCCTTCCACGCCATCTGGAGCGCTGTGTCTGGAGAAAGCAGCAGTTGGAAACAGCACTCTGCTTCATGAGCCAGCAGGATGCGGCTGAGGTCCTCGCACTCTCCGAGCGCCTCCTCATAGCTTCACACAAGGGACAAGCTGACAATGTGGTCCAGCTCATCAACAAAGGTGCCAAAGTAGCAGTTACCAAGGTGAGTGGTACAGTTAGACAGTTGATGGACCTGTGAACGGGACTGGTGCTTAAAAAGCTGAGTACTCAATGCGCAAGCCACATTCTCACACCATTTTTTTTACATGCCTTTAAGTGCTTTCTGTCACGCGCACACTCCCACTGATGCATCATTTTGCATACTTCAGGGCGGCTGTGGCTCAGAAGTAGAGCAGGGTGTCCTCTATTCAAAAAGTCAATGGCTCCTCCAAGATACTGAACCCCAAATTTCTCTCTCAGTGTGAGTGAGTGTGACAGCTTGTAGTGAAAAAGTGCTTTGAGTGCTTAGTTAGATGATAAAAGCACGATGTACGTACCATTCCATTAACCATTTACCATTAGTTTTGCAATCAGGTCAAATTTTCATTTCTTTCCCTGCTTTAGTTTATGGCCAAAAACCTGGAAAATGAATAACATTATCATCAGTCTTGGGTGTATTTCATCTTTAGTGCTAACTGACTAAAGAGCAGAACATGAGGAGAGCATCACCTGCTGAACATCAGCAAGTTGCAACAAGCTGTTAGTTTAGTATGACTGCCGAGTTATCAGATGGGTTGACAGACTGATTAATAGACATAACTCCACCTCTTTGTACAGGCCCTGTGTTCTAAATAAGTTTTATTCTTACTTTCTGTTCATTCTGCAGCTGCTCTGACGATGTACAGTCCATACTGCTGTGTGCAGTATGCATACAGTTATGACATGCTGCTTTCTCGTAACATTGAACTTCGACCATTTTACCTAGCTGGCACATGGGATTACGGATCAGACAGGCTAGTAAGGTATGTGGCTTGTATTGCAAAACAGAACCAGATGCAGTAGGATGTGTTTTTAGTATACTGCATTTTACATAGTATACTGGGTCTTTTTTGACACATTGAATGACATTTTATAGGAGCTGGAACGCATCCAGTGTTGAATGAGATTTAGAGTAGAAGAAGTTTTCTGCTGCTGACCAACTTCTTGAACAGTTGGGAGACTTAATTCAGACGAGCCGTGGTCTGTTCATATTTGACTTCATTTAGTTTGAGTTAACACACAGACTTGATCCTGGGCATTTAGCTTTTTGCTTTCCAGTTGGACTCCAGTTGGTGTAATAAAAGTAAAGCCCACCATAGACCTAGGGGATAGTTGGAATGGGATTTGTAGAAGATAAAATACAGTCAAATCCTGCTGTGAGCTGCCAACAGGCTCCCTTCTCAGTCTGTCCTGTGTAAGTAATATTGCTGTAAATATTAGGAGATTTGTAAAGTAATAAACTGTGAATATGTGGTAAATGGTAATGGAATAGTATTTGTACAGCATTTTTATACTCTCACTGAGCCCTTAGACTGAAAAGCCCTTTAAATCTAAAAGCCGCATTCACCCACTCACTCACACCATCATACAGTGCTTGTTGCTATGCATCGAAACACTTTTTATCTATCACATGCACTGACATAGATTCATCAGGGACTGTGGGTTTCGGTATCTTGCACACATGATCAGTGGATAAGTTAGCAGTGAGGCCTCAGAGAGCAGTGGTGCTCAGTAAAATACAAAGAAAGGAAGCATTTCAAGAGTGGCAACGTTTTTTCTATAACTCTAAAGCAAAAACACAACAAATGCAGTAATTGGTTCATCACGAATGTGTTGAATGATTTTTAGTGAGTTTAGTGAATGATTTAGTGAGTGCCTGTCAGTTTATTTTAATTCAGTTAGACTTTCTGTTGCTTCTAACTTTATATCTGAGTGTTTGAGATATAAATGAAATCACAGCGTAGCTATTATCTTTTAAGTCATGTCTGTGGTGTAAGGGATTTTGTTGCAGTTATGAAATGATATGCTTATGCCAGATGATTTAGTAACCACGTGCACATTAGCGTCTTCTGTCATGCATCAGACAGTTAGAACAGGTGTGTTCTGCTCTGGGCAATTTAAGTTTCTTCATGAAAAGAAAATCCAAAGCAGTCTTACTGTCTTTTCTTTGTAATATCTTTGTGAGAGTCAGTGAGCAGGTGCGGTAGTGCTCCATGGGTATAATAGGTCAGCGTGGACACGGACAGGAGCAGGGCTAAATGTTGCCCAGCGGTCTGGAACAACCGAAGTGCAATGCAACCACAACAGGGAAATGTGATAAGCGCTAAAAGCTTAACGCTCGCCAAACTTTCATGTCCAGCAGGCTTGTCGCACGCCAGCTGGTGTTCCTGGGTCGCTCATTTTTTATTGTCAAAGAGCTGACCGATGGTCACTTAGTGTTCACGTTGCTGATTATGTTTCTCACTGCAACATGTTGGCCCAGTTCACCTCACTGGCCTGTATTGTCACACGTGCTTCTCGTAGGTGTCATTTTACATTTATTGTCTCACTGAGCGGTGTGAGTCATGGATGTGAAAACAGCAGGGCAGTCTTTAGTTTGTAAGTGGTCTTCGTTATGAGGGGCACAGTCACCAATCAGTACTTACTTTCGCTGCCAAGCTGTGAGGTCAATCTCAGACTGTTACATCATTGTTTTTGAGTCACGCATCACATCAGCCACCGTGAAGTAAATCCAGCAACACGCTTTGCCCGCGGCTCATCTGCATCTCTTAAATCAATTAAACACAACACGGAGCATGAAAGTCCAACCAGAGCTACAAACATATGACATAACGCTGTATATAATCATTCAAATGAAAATAAATCCAGCAGTGATTTAGTCAGAATGATCATTTACAGCCTATTTCCCTCCAAGTCAAATGCGTTGAGCGAGACAGGCTGTCCCAGCGCGCTCCTGCTTTTAAGTTTTTGTGTGAACGTCATGCTGAGATATGTAACAAAATCTCCTAATTGTACTGTGTTTCATATGAGAGCTCACAAAGAAGTGTGTTGCTATTAGCTCCATTAGAAAAAATTGGATTCTAACTTCTTTCGTTTGCAGGTCACAAATTCAGTGTCCCTGTAGTGTAGTGGTTTTCATATTCACCTAAAAGGTCCCTGGTTTGATTCCAGGTGGAGACACAAGCCTCTCTCGCCATGGTGGGTTGTGTCAGGAAGGGCATCCGGTGTCAGGCCTCTGCCAAATTACCAATACAAGGGAGCAGCCAAAGGTATATTTCATTTGCAGGTCACTAATTCAGTATTGTAATGTATTTCCCAAAATTAGGCTTAGGCATTTCAGCTTTTTTCACACAACAAAGTAAATTAGAGATTTATTTCCAAAAAATAAACGAATCTTCCCCCAAGAAGCCATAGTTAGTGGTGTAATGTGCATGCCAGTTACAAATAATGAACCGCTGTTTCTGGTTTAATTAATATGCACCAACAGCTGCTCTCTTATGTGTTCCCCAAGGGGTCGCCACAGCATAATAATCAGTAATTTGGCAGAGTATTTATGCCAGATGCCCTTCCTGACACAGCCGGCCTTAGTGAGAGAAGCTTGAGTCTTCACCTGGAATTAATCCAGGGAACTTTTGCTCGTAAGGCGAGCTTATAAACCACTAAACTGTGGACACACTCTTGCTTTAATCAAGAAATTCAACAATATGATGTTATAGCACTTTGTTTTTTCACTAATCCTGGTTAATTTTGTTTTTTTGTGCTGTCTGATTGCTATCGCATGTGGTGTGCCTCTAAATGAAAAGTCCCTGAGCAGTTTTAGAAAACATTTGTGTGTGTGTGTGTGTGTGTGTTTAGTAGAAGTTAGTACTGAACTGCATGCACCCAGATGTTTAACAGCATCACAGCTGAGCTGCTGTGTAGCCAGATGGATTGTAATTACACAACTCCTCCAGGGCATCACTTCAGTCTTTATATACCCCTGGAATTAATAAAGTATTCTGATTCTGATTCTGATTTCTGATATGGGGCGGCTGTGGCTCACGAGCAGAGCGGGTCGTCTTCCAACAGGATGGTTGGCGCTTTGATCCCTGGCTTCTCCAGGCTACATTCTGATGTGTCCTTGGGCAAAACACTGACAAATTGCTACCCATGCATTCATCGGAGTGTAAACTCGTGCATGATAGTTAAAAGCACTTAAATGCATATGAATGTGTGTGCGAATGCGTGAATGCAGCTTGTAGTAAACAAGCGCTTTGAATGCTCAGTTAGAGTAGAAAAGCGGTATTTCAGTACCAGTCCATTAACCATATATCTTCACTTTAACACTTTAACTGTAAAAAGACAAGTTTTTAAAGTTTCCTTTGTCCCAAGTAGGACAAATGCTCAGCTAGTCATGTGAAAAAGAAAGTACACCCTCTTTCAGTTCTAAGGTTTTATGTGTCAGGGCATAATAAAAATCATCTGGTTCCAACTAGGTTTTAGAATTATTTCAATTCAACCTCATATGAACAACAATGAAACATTACATCATGTCATTATTATTTAGTGAACAAAAACAAAGCCAGAATGCAGGTCAGTCAATAAAATAACTTATAATAACTTCACTTTGATCTAATGACAAACTTTATTAGGCTGTGGAATAATGTCAGAACTGAACACACCTAGGAACCTTTAATATTCAATATATCAGAGGTTTCTAAACTCTAATATGGATCTGTCATGTTAGAAATAAACAAAACAGAACAAATAACAACAGAGCAGTAAAACAAGTTTAGATACCTCGGATCACTTATTCCTCTGATAAACTCTCAGACTGGAGTGGATGACATTCGGTTGATCAACTTTGTGCTGAAGAAGAATCAGATGGTGCATCAGAGCCCCCCTTCTATGTGAGCACACGCAGAAAGCCTGAAGCAGAAAGCCTGGCTTATCAAAGAAGGTTTGATAACTACTGTTGTGTTACAAAGGAAGCTTGACTATGTTGAACTTGCTTAGGTAACGCTCGGCCCTGTCTCACCATGATTTTAAGGATTCATCCTTACAAAAATCCTGGATTGACTCCAAAAGTTAATCACATCTGAGTTGGACCAAGTCCCACCGTTTTTGTGCATCTGTGAGTTTTTCATAATCCAGCAAACAAACAAAGCAAAACAGAAATACGGGGAACACCTTTCTGTCTCCGTTTCTGTAGTATCAAGTTTAAATTGTATCTCTGGTTAAATTCAGAATCGTGTTTTGTCTTGATATTTAATCACTGAAACTGTAATTCTGCCGATAGACTTCTATTTAAGCAAAGTAAGTGGGTAAAAATACATTGTTTGGCTACATACTCTGCACTGAGCCCACTGTCTGAACAGTCAGCATGATGTTCCATGTGATGTAGAACCTGGACTTGAAAATATAAAACAATGTTCTTGTGTGCAAAATAAGTGGGAATCAGCTGTGTTGTTTACAGTAGGTATTGTAGCTTCGTTGTGTTTAGAATCACAGCCAGAATCAGAATACTTTATTAACGTCAGGGGGAAACTGTTTACATTACAGATGCTCAGTTAAATCTAAAAAATATATAAATGTGAAAGACAGAAAATATGAAGCTAAAAATCTATAAAAACCTTTATGTAATAAAATGCAATATGTCACATAAATACTATTTGGTTGAGGTGGTTGGATTGCAAATGTTTCCAGTAAAGAGCAGGACAGATTTGTCTAATTCATGGAGATCAACTGAGCATGGGCAGATACTGAAATTGTCTAGTAGCACTTTGCGGGGTGGTTTCCGTATGGATGAAGCTAAATGGAAGAGATATCTTGTGGCACAGATGAAACCGAGTTCTGTAGGTCACATAACCTTTGCAGATAATTTGGTGATGTGTTGACATAAAATCTGATCTTGCAAATGTGGACAAGCTCTGATTTGTCCTTTCAACACAAAGCCCATGTTTTCTTGCAGAAGAATGAGAGAAGGACTTCAGATGCCTTGTCACCATAACGACTAAGCTAGGCAACCAGTGGTCATTTCACAGTCGGGTGGTACTGATCTCCAGGTTTTGACCTTGACCTTGACCTAGACATATTTGCTTGGCCTCTCTTAAGATCAGTTAAAGATGCTTGTGTGTTCGTACAAATATCTTGATGATCCAACGCCAGCACGCCTAAAGGTAATCATAAAGATTTTAAGATATATTCTAAAACATACAGGGATGCTGAAATTAGCATTGAGGATTCTTACAGTCCTCCTGCAGCTTTCTGAAAAAGTTAATTATTAACCAGCCTGTAAGATAACTCCTGTTTTATGCTGATGAAACTGAATGTATCAAGGCACAATGTAGGCCACACATAGCTGCTCCATCCTGTGCATTAATCCCAATGATGAGACTGGTGTTTTCCCTGGGTGGCTGTAATAAATTTGATTCCCCACACATACTAACAACATGTGTTTTGTGCTGCTTGTTTCCTGGATTTAGAAAATGAATTCATCATCTGAGGTCTAGAGACAAATGTTTCATTCAGACATATTCTGTGCCTGATGTAAAGAGACCAAAGACACGTGCTAGTCATACGTGAGTGCTTTTACTATTTTTGTTGTTGTTGGTAGTAGTGGTAATAGTATAGTTGGGCTGCCATAACGAATTTCCCAAATGTGGGGTAAATTAAATATTCATTGCCTGTCTTCTCTTTTTATTTAAACCACATTTATTTTGTAGTGCATCACGGGCTTTGTGTTTTCTGTTGTGGCACGGCAAACTAGTTTCCCATGGGAATATGAACACATGGCATCATATTGTTTAAAATACAACAGCCGCTGTGTACGGATGATTGTATTTTGACCAGCTGTATTTGGGTATTTTGGCGAGGTGCCATTATAAGAGCTTAATCCAGGATAAAGGGGGCAGAGTATCATATGAAAAATTCCTCTCCTCAGGAAAGGGAATGTAGCATAGCTGTTTGGAATGCTAGTATGAATAATGGGTTCAGACAAAGAGAGAAAAATAGCAAACAGATGAAAAATATAGCAAAGAATAATAAAGTAGAGGATTAGCTGAGGTTTGAAGAATATGGAAGGGCAAAGAGAGTGAGGTGAGAGCTGGTTTACAGCCCTTTGCCTGATCAACTCTAATATTGAGGAAATTATAAGCCTCTTTTGAGTGATTATTAAGAACAAATTCACACCAATAAAATATCTGTAATCACTTTTAATTTCATTTTATTTATTTAGTTTTCACCTTTGGACCCTCCATACTGTAGTGTTTTACACATTTGCTCCTCCCTGAACCTGGTTCTCCCAGAGGTGTCCTTCTGGTAAAATGAAGTTCTTCCTTCCCACAGTCGCCAAGTGCTGCTCATAGGGGATCATTTGATTGTTGGGGTTTTCTTTCTAATAGTGTAGGGTCTTTACCTTACAGTGTGAAGCACCTTAAGGTGACTTTTGTTGTGAATTGGTGCTACATAAATAAAACTGAATTGAACTGAACATGTGGAAGTTTGCTGGTTTGCATTTGGTCCAGCCTTGGAGGTCACAAACTACTTTAGTCATAAAGCTGGTCCCAGTGCTGGATCAATGCTTTTGCACTTAGATGCCGGCAAAAGCAAGCAAGTACTATAAAGTTGCACCAGTGCACCGGTTAGATATTTTGGAGCTCAGAGAAAAACTTCCTTTGGATGTTGACATGGACCACATATCTTGGAAAAAGCTACTGCAGCCAGTGAGGCTGTTCCCATTGGATGAAAATGAATTGTAATGTCAGAATGTCAACATTTAGAGTATATCCTCTTTTGGAGCAATGTGGAATTTAAAGGCTCTTGATTATAGTAAAACAGTAACGGCAATTATAGGTGGCAGCTCCTACCACATGTACACATGTGACGCAGTGTCACTTCCTCCACAGTGACTCTGTAAGTCTCTGTAACTTTACTGTAGGTGAGAGAATAGGGTTGTGTACCCCAGTCTCTCGTTGTTAAGGTGTTTTGTGATGGTGGTGGAAATTGGAAGTCGCATAGTTGAAAAAGGAATTTCCCATTGATACTTTCAGTGATAATGGGTTTTCTCTCTAATACTGTAGGGTCTTACAGTGTAAAGCGCCTTGAGGTGACTTTTGTTGTGAATTGGCGTCATATAAATAAAATGCAATTGAACTGAATTGCCTGGAATGGAAATGGACTGGCATTTGTATTGCACTTTTCTAGTCTTACTGACCACTCAAAGCACTTCAGACTGCAAGCTACATTTAACTGTACATTCATACCAGTGCTTTATTCTATACACACCTTGTCAACCTCTCATCCAGAGCAAATTTAGAATGACCAGTTACCCTAAGATGCATGTTTTTGGACTGTGGGAGGAAGCTGGAGAACAGGGATGACACAGGGAGGGCTAGGCCTGTAACTGTTTGAATTCTGAACTTCTGCTGCCAAATTGTGCTCACATTTTCACCCAGTTTAATCATAGTCATAGAGAAAGTCTGCCATATAGACTATTTTTATGCTTTCTATATTTAAACTACTAAGTTTACATTATGTTTGAAATATTTTATTTACTAATAAAAATTCACATAATACAATAATAGGACAGCATGTTGTTTTTTCTCCATTGTGGATATCTCATTAGTCTATGCAATGGCCTAAGAGGTAACTTGAAAATATAGTGGTATTTCAGCACTAAACTACCCCCATACACAGTAAGTGTGGTTGTTTTACAAAATGGAGGGAAAATTTTTTTGTTCCCAGAAACTGGTGAGGAAAAGATAAGCTATTACTGTAGTTTGGATGATTTCCACAGTATAAACCAACAGAACATTAAGATGTAAACCTGCTACAGTCTACAGTCTTCCTCTGAGAAACCAGCGCACAGCACTACAAACGGTCAGTGTGTGTGCAGCAGAGACTGTGTTAGTCTGGTTCTTGATGTTTTCCTGAGCTCTGACGGTGGCTGCGTTCCAGCAAGGCCCAGTGTAACCCAATCTGCGGACCACATGAATGCAGAGTTGAGCCGCACCCAAACAAAGCATGACCCTCCAGAGGCTGGGATAATACCTGCTGTATAATGCAACTTGTGCTGTGTGGGAATACACACACTGTAATTAAACAGTGTTTACTCAGTATAATTACAGATTAACAGACATCACCTGGGTCTGGTGTTTGAAGTTAGAATGGTTACATGCTGGCATCCTGATGTCATTCTTCTTAAAGCAGATAAGCAGAGTTCATTATGTTGGATGTAATGTTCAGGATATCAGGATGTGCCAAGAACTTTGAACTTAATCCTGCCACTGGAGATTTTTATGATATCAAACGGCTTCTGTAAGAAGGAATATCCCACTGTTCCTGCATGGTTAAGCACAGAGCATTACTGCATTCCAGCGGCTAAATGTTCCATTACCACCCAATTAAGGATTAAGAAACCATTTACCAAAAATAATAAAATATGTGACCTTCTTATATCTGCTTAAAGTTTTGGTTTTATTTGCTCTGGCAGGTTTCCCCATATTAAGCCACTACACTTTACACTGTGATGAATTTAACACAGGACACACATTTTCTGTGCGGCAAAGTGCTTCTGTTTAGCACACAGGTGAGCTAAACAGACTTAACAATACAAACATAAATACTATTTTAACATGCCACAATTGAATTAAATGCCCTTTTCACACACCATTCAGCCAGCTCTACCACTGATATTTGATGGGCCTTATCATTGCCATAGTCAGAGACAGGGTTTGTAAAAGGAGTTGAAAAACCTAGGCGCTCCATCCCATTCTGGCTCCGGCCAGGAAGCATGCAGACCACGGCTCGGGCAAAACCACTGCTGTGGGCTGGGACCAGCCGTTACTGGACGGGACTGTGCACCTGCCTCTATGAGAACCCCAGTGGCCTTCTGTCATAAAAAAGCACACGTGAATTTGAGTCTGTAAGCTGGAGAAAACGACTTGGCTCTGTCATGCGCTTCATGAGAGCAGGTTGTAACTTGTGATTGTTTTTATACGCAGTTTTATACGAGTGTAGCGGCAACATCAGTTGCAAAGCCAACTGTGCATCTTTCAGACGGCTTTCTGACTGCTGCGTGTCACAGACACCAGCATTGGTCCATAACTGTAATTCAACAAGTTAAAATAAGAAGCTGCAAACTCACCGTTGTAGGAAATTGTAATTTAGCTGATCATCATGTGTGCATGTGCGGGAATATTTCTAGGATTTTTTTGCAAGGCGTCTGTAAAATCTGCTGTTCTGAATGCGTTTCAATTTTCTCTTATTTAGCTGGCAGTAGTCTCAGCTGTGTTTTGTGGGATAAAGGGAAGTTGGAACAGCACAGTGTCAGGATCATCCTTGCTGATGCAGTGTCATCCCCACTCTCACAGCAGGGCAAGCCTTGAAAGGGAAACTGCATTTGTGTTTTGATATTTGCACTGTAGACTGTTTCCAAAAGCAACAAAAAATCAGGAGGGGGAGGTACATTTTTATCCCCACAGAGTATAAAAAATATTGTAGTAGAGGCAGGGACATGAAAAGCGAGGGGATCCCCACCATCCCCTTTCATATCACACACTGGTGCTAATGAATTACTAATTACTCCTGACTAAAGCTGTAACAGTAACATAAGGGGAATATTAGGATCACTTTATAAGTGTTGGAAAACATTAATAAGATGGATACAATGAAAGATTGGTAGTCATTTAGATTAATAATAGTGTGTGTGTGTGTGAAGCTGAGACGTTTGATGTATACTGTAGTAACCTTGGTAAAGTTGGTAAGATGTTTAAATAATTGGAACTTCTGTTACTGAATTACCTATTTAATTATTCATTTAGTTGGCTGTGACAGCATATCAGAATCAGAATACATTATTGATCCCAGGCATTTTGTTACAGACGCAGTTATATATAAATCAGTATAAATTTCAGAGATATATAGCAGCAGATATAAATTTGAGAGGTAAGAAATAGGATAAAAGCAAATAAACAGTTAAACCTGTCTGCATGAATTGCCAAATGTAACATAAATAACTAAAGTTAAACACTGTGTACAATATGTATTATGTACAATATGAAGATATACAGTTTGAAACAAGGTCAAGGTGTCACAGTGAGGAGTGTGATGTCCACAGGTAGGAATGATTTCCTGTGGTGTCCTGTGGAGCATCATGGTGGAAAGAGTCTGATGCTGAACGTCCTCCTGTGTCTGTCTAGCACGTCATGGAGAGGCTGTGAAGGATTGTCCAATATTGTCCTTAACTTGGACACCATCCTCCTCTCTGACACCACCGTTATCAGTTATCGTGTTATTGTATTGTGTTGTTGCATCTTTACATTATTTAATATTAAATATTGAAGTTGGAATGTCCATCTGAATGAAATTATATGAAGATTACATGAGATTCAAGTCTGCTTTTGTGTTATGCTTAATTGTATTCTGTGTCTACAAGAGTTAACAAGACATGACATTGAGAATATTGCCCAGATTGAGTAATTGAAATAAAAGAATTCAAATATTATAACACATGCATTGGTTAAGTTAAACTTCTAAATTTAATTTCAGAAACATCCCCCTCTGATTTTTGGATTTTTGCACTCTGGTGGTGGCTCTAACAGTGGGACATTTAGGAGCTCTCTAGCGCTGTTGTTTTCTCACTGGGCTGTCTTGTGTGTGTTTTTGTCCACAGTATGGCAGAAGCCCACTGCACTTGGCTGCCTACAAAGGCCACATTGAGGTCGTCCGCATCCTGCTCAAAGCTGGCTGCAACCTGGACATTCAGGACGATGTGAGTAGAATGAGTTTTCCATCCACTTCCGGCTCTCGCTGCAGTCCTGATGTGTGGTCACCAGCAGCTGCTTCTCTTTTTGCTTTGGAATAACTTTCTGCAACTTAAAGTTATTTTAAGACAAACGTTACCGCAGTTTGATGGCCCCCAGTGGCCTTGAATGGGACTCTCTAGACTGCCCACTGGTGGGTCTTCCTTCAGAATGCAAGTCCCTCTTCCCCACAGACAGCTATAACCAAGATGTCTGGCACTGCCAAATCCACTCTCTTTGGTCAATGAGCTCCACAGGAGGTTCCAGTACATCCTCCAGGACTTGGGGGAGAAGGAGTTGCAGACTGAGGCAGAAGGAAGAGGAGGATGAGGAGGAAGGGAGAAGACAGTGGAGAAAATCTAAGAAAGAGCCGGGAGGATCAGGGAGAGTAAAGGAGGTTAGCCAAACCTGCTCCTACTGAGCCAGCGGAAATCTGTCCCCCCATCCTTCCTTCCCTGAACACTGCCGCTCCTCAACCACTGCCGCTGCGCTCATCTTGCTTTCTTATCTAACTCGACCCTCTTCGCTGCCCCTCACTCCTGTGCTTTCCCTCGTGGAAAGCATTACTCATTTTGTTGCTTCCTGTGCTCTCATGTCAAACCTGGCTCTGGTGTCAGTCACTGCTAATCTGCTCTGTGTGCCAGCATTCCATTTATGGCTGATTGTGAATACGTGAACCTTTTCCTGGGACTGGACTCCTTTCATTTCTTTATATGAACCACAGTGGACTAGCTCTGACTAAACTGGGTTAACTGTGGTTGGTATAAGTGGACCATATTAAAATCATCACTGTTTCAGTCAGTAATAACTGATCTGAATTTGGGAATACAGCCAGAGCTTAATGAAACAGTTAACACTAATGTGAATAGTTTGCGTTTAGAGGAGTTTTGTATGGTTTTGTTATGAATAATTAGACCAGCTAAAATAAGTTTGGGTAAGCACCTGTCACACTTTGATGATTTAACCAACGTATGCCGACACATCAAAATTTCTCTGAAACGCTGGCATACACAGACCTGTGATGTTTTTATAAAATTTTGGACGTATACATAACATATTAATAACTTATATAGAATGTTTGGATAACTTATAGATAACTTATACCAAAGAGTGCTTAGCGTGTTGCCGGCGTTCACAACATATGCGTAGCGTGTCGTAGCCTATTGGCAGTATCAACATCACTGTCATGCTGAAGAAATACTCACAGAACTCTGCCAACAAGTCTCCTGGCCGTGTCCGTGGATGCAGGGAGGGACCATCAGCACCCACGCCCTCGTCACCCTCATGCTCACCCTGTGATGGAGATGATGCGGGTTCCAATGCCTCTCGGGCAACGTCAGTGGCATCAGCTGTGTCTGTGGCCGACACCTGCTCTGTAAGATACCTACCTACCGACACCTACCTGTAAGATAGAAACACGTTGGTTAAATCATCAAAGTGTAAGTGCCGTGGTTGTCCGAAACACGTCAGTTATGTCTACACACGGCATATGTGTTGGAGATAAGTTCACTGTAAGTTACACATGGTTCAAAGCATGTAACGGTAGTGCCCTGTCACACCATGACAATTTAACAAGCTTATGCCAGTGCATTCACATTCCTCTAAAAACGCTGGCATGCGCAGAACAGTGATGTTGAATGGACGTATACATAACATATATGCTAGCGTACTGCCGGCATTCACAACTTGAAGCCCATTTATACCACTCCCCTTAAACGTACCACATACTCAATTATTCGGCATCTATGTGTTAGAAACATGTTCAGTTCAACTGGATCACGTCAAATGTATCAACGAACGGCAATATGCATTGGAGGTGTGGTTGATATATGTTACACATATGTTAAAAGCGTGTTATAGGTTATAGATTTTGGTTACGCTAGGCATTATCTCCACTTAGTTCGACATGAGTAACATGAGTGTCCGATGGCCCTTGTATGCGAGATGTAAGAGCCATACGCTGGCAAGCATCGGAGGTTTTGTGCATGCTCAGAACTTTCCCGCAACCTCGCTGTACTATCTCGTGGACTGCCGTAATTATGCGTGGTCTTAATACATACAAAACTTCCCTTGAAAGTAATTGACGTACTTGCAGTTTTTTCATATGCTTGTTAAATTGTCATGGTGTCACAGGGGTGTTACATAAGTTTGAAATTAGTTTTGGGTACGCCAGACATTATCTTGATGTATTTTGATTGTCTGAACGTGTGTCAACAATTGCATAACTTACCTACAACTTATGGTATGCGTACGCAGGATGCATCAGCCATACGCTAACATACGTCAGAAATTTTGTGCATGCTCACAATTTTTCGGCAACCTCGCCATACTACGACATAAACCAGCGTGCTTCAGCATGCTCTTAACTTATACAAAACTTACCAATAACTCATTTGACGTATGCCAGCATACTCGCCGTATGTTTCCTACGTGGGCATATAATGGTTAAATCGCCAAGATGTGACGTCTGTGGGATAAGCAGCTGTTCTGCACAGTATTAAAAGGCGAGATGACCCAGTCTGCTCTTTCCCTCTCAAACTTGTGATTCTTGCATTCTACAGAAGTAGCTTTATGTGATTCGCACTTCAAAATAATCCCCATTTGGTATAATATAACTCCCCACCACCTCTACTTTGAGCCACATTTGTTCTGATTGGCGTCCCCTCATAAACAGTAGGTGTGAGCAGCAGGTAGGCTGCTGTGCTCACAGCCACAGCTGTGTGTCTATGTTGACAGTATCTGTTGGGCATCAAACAGAGCCATGGAGTAAAACTGTGAGCTTTTGGCTCCCAGGGATTGCTTCTGTATATGCTGACCTCTTTGTTTGATGCTGGTGAAAGACAGAGAGACACACCATAGAATTTATTTCCCATTTTCACCATGAAGAAAAGAACACAGGCTATACCACCGGGAAAGCCTCATTCACATACAACAGTGAATGATTTGTGGACGTCAGCTGAACACTTACCTTGACTCTACTGTTAGCTGAGACCTACTAAGTTGTTCATTATGTCTTTATAGGTATAAATAACGCTTTCTTGTATGTCTTTGTTAACACGTAGCTAAGTTTAGGTTAGTTGCGTAACCTCAGAGTAGCGTGATCAAGATGTCTCACTATGGGATGAGCATTTCTCTCATTACACCAGTCTGAATTGGCCAGTCCACATCAGGATGATGCACCCACTCTTAAGACGCTTGTGCTGCAAAATAGTCATTCAGAAGAAGTACCTCTTCTCATTTTGCCACAGCAAAAACACTTGTCTGGTGAGACATTTCACTCATGATACTCTGACAACTGCAGTTATGCAAGTAACCTAAATTTCTCACTCCTAGCCATCATTTTGATGTCTCACTATGTGATATGGACACTCACGCACCGCCAGACAAGCTTATCTCAAGCAGTCAGCAGCGGTTACTGTCCAAGTGAGAACCCGCAGCATAGGGTTGGAACACAGACATCCATCCAGTCTGCAGAACTACATGAAAGTAAGGGGTGAGGAAAACCATGCTGGTGCACAGATGTCAGGGATTGAAACCCCCTTAAACATAAAGGTGGGACTCAGCAGAGACCATAAAATACAGTATTATTACAATACCTAACTCACGGTACAGTAGTACTGTGATTTTAAACATTTTGCGATTGCTGAGTTTTGCAGTAACAAATATGGCGTATAGTGCGATTTATCTCCATTTTCCAACTGCAAATTATGTCCACAATGGTAAACTGTCTGTTTTGTCGAATAGACTAAAGTTCTCAGTGTGTTCCTCTCACTTCAGTCATTTTTATTGCTGCAAAATGGGATTGTAAAGCAGTAACACTGTCATTAAAACCTCTCGTAAATGACAAACTGAACCGTTTGTATTACAGTTTAGTCTAGCTTAACAATGCAAATATATATGGACTATTGTATTAATTACTCGTATTCTGAAGAGTGCAGTTTGTACAACAGAAGGCAGCCCCTTCAGCAACTGAAGAATTTGAAAATAGACAATTTTAGCGATCGATTTTACTATTGTAGTACTAAAAGTTTCCATTTGTACTTGCAGTTTATATAATATATCAGTATTTAGTATCCCTGTATTAATACAGTTAGCTCAAAAAGGAGCTGATTGAGCTTGCAGGCCCACAGGCACCTGCAGCCCTTGACTGGTGTAAAAAAGAGCCGTTGCCTCCACAGTGCAGTGTGGGAGCTGTTATTGAGTGATAGGCGTCCCCTCATGAGGGCCAGCTCAGGGAATGAAAAGTTGGTTACTTTTCTGAAAACTCCTAGTCCTGTCCTTATAGGCATGCAAAGCATGGACAGGACACAGCACGTTCTTCAGGTGAGGAAAAAGGATAGGCACAAATGAACCAACGACCATGGGCACAAAAGCAGGGTTGGACTTCAGTTACTCTCTGACCTGCCCTGGGGCACACTGAGTTCATAAAAGATGTGCTGAGAGTGCAATAAATGCCACTGACATGCTTAGCAGAGGCTAAATCCAGCAGTAACCTGCCTTCTGAGATGGATGTTTTTAATTGACTGAATCATATCACAAGCTGCATAAATGGGTAGCTCTTTCTGATGCAGATGTTGCAATCAAATGTTACTCAAGAATGCACAGGGAGGTGTGTCCTATAATGAGACATTGAAAAGAATGCCAGGAGTGAGAACAACAGATTTCTAACCGCTGACTAGATATATTCTTCTTCTTTAGGCTGCTCCCTTTAGGGGTCGCCACAGTGGACCACCTGCCTCCCTCTCAACTTATCTCTCTGTTCCTCTTCTGTCACGCCCACCTTCTGCATGTCACTACATCCACAAACTTTCTTAACAGCTAGCTAGACATAAGGCATCACAAGAATTATTTTAAAAGCAAAAACATGATGAAGGCATTGTGTTAACATTTCAGCACTCAGTTGCATATTCAAATCCAGTGGTGTGCTTTTTAGAGCATGGTGCATTGCACTCTGTCTCCATCCATCCATCCATCCATCCCTCCATCCGTCCATCCAGTGGGTCAATTGCGACATGTACATGAAATAACATATTTTGCTTCTGAGCCCCAGTTCAAGCTAGTGGATATATCAGTAAGCTTTTCACTGCTTACTTGCATATCCATTAGAGTGTTTCTTCATTAAGCTGAAGTAAAGCCTGAACCTCCCCAACACAAACTATTCTTCAAAGAAATTGTCAACCTTGCTGAAAATTTTATATCGCAATATTAAAATGATATCAGTTCCTATTAAAATGCTGTTTTGAACAATGACAAGTTAAAGATTTGAATGAGATGTGCGAATCGTTGTAAGAACAATCTTGGTTAACAATTAAACAATATCTCAAATTGGCAATCCAGGACTGTTCAGTAGCTGTACAGTGTGGCTGTCCTGTTTCTCAGTGTTTGCTGTTATCATGCATTGTTATTCAGTGCCGCATGCTTGTATTTGTGTTGGCAGGGGGGACAGACAGCGCTACACCGAGCTGCCGTGGTGGGAAACAGCGATGTTATCAACGCTCTCATCCAGGAAGGGTGCGCACTGGACAGACAGGACAAGGTGCACCCCCACCCACCACACCCACACACACACATGCCTGCATGAAGCACAGCATGGGACCTGTGCTTGAGTGTGTTTAGAGGGGGAATTGCAAAGCCATCATAATGACTGCATTAAAGCATCTGATAAGCATAGAGAAGCCTGCGTGTCTGTGTAATCTGCTTAACTGTGGTAGAGTAGCATGTTTAGAGTAACAGTGAAAATAGAAATGACTTGTTCACAGAACACAACATGCACACAGCACAACACAACATACATTCCATTAGTGGTATATTTTAGTAGATACTCAATGGTGTGCTAATGAACATATAGGAAGAATCCAGACAGATTGAAGAAAGCTCTTCCTCCTTAACTTCTTTGCAGCTGCTCATTTACTTTCCACCTTGGAATTAATGAAGTATTCTGATTTAAAAATGATTGCTTTTTCTCTTTCTCTTTCACAGTGAGAAAGGAACAAATTATAACATTAGATGCCTTGACCTGTACACAAATGTTGTAGAAAATACTACCTATACTACTGTATATATATTACCTAATAAATACTGTTCTAATATACTGTCTATATGCACATTAAACACCTATACTGTGAGGTGTGCGATGGGGCCTGATTATTCAAGGCTTTGAACATGAGAAGAAAGGTTTTTAATTCAACTTTAGACCATAACGAGGAGTCAGTGAAGAGAAGCTAATATGACCTCTCTTTCTAGTCTCTGTTAGTACTCTCACTGTAGTGTTTTTATCAACTGAAGCGTTTAGAACAGCCTGATAATAAGAAATAGTCTTTTATCCAATTTTTCATGATCACTTTGACACAGGATGTTTCTAATTTTGGCAATCTGAAATGCAGATGAAAGGAGGCATTTATTTAATGTGCGAGTTCAGAGACACATCCTGGTCAAAAATTAGTTCAAGATTTCTAACAGTGTTACTGGAGGCCAAGGTGATGCCATCCAGAGTAATAACCTAGCTAGACACAGTCTTCCTGAGATTTTCAAAGCCAAAATATTACCTCACTCCTAAATTTACTTAAATTTTAAGTTCACCCAGGCCTTCATGAATTAAAGACATGCCTGTGGTTTAACTAATTGGTATGTGTCACTTGGCTTCATAGATAAACATAACAGGGTGTCATCTTTTTTAAATAACGTTGCCAAAGGGAAGCATGTTAAATGTGAAAAATCCTGTGTGTGATGAAGACTCCTCGTTTACATGAAGAAATGAGAAGCTATCAGATAAATACAGTTCATACCACTGCAGTGCATTTCCTTTCATATCAGTGGTGTTTTGTAGTCACTGTAGTAATCAGAATGCTGCACTGAGGTCCTCCAGTCACCGAGATAAGACCGCTGTTTGAGACCATAACAAGAAGGCAACTTTTCGTAGTCCTGTTTCTGTGCCACAGTGAGCTCTTAATCCTGACTGTAGCCCTTCAAGTAAACCATTCCTCTGAAATTAATCACAGCTGTTTGACAACAGCTCCTCTGAGAATTTTTAAAATGATAGGAATGTTAGAAATTGGTCTATAATTAACTAAAACAGATGAGTCCTTTGTCATTGCTAATATAACCAAAACAGCACAGTTAAAATAAAATTTTAAAAAAGCAATAATCCCTTTGCCTCTTTCCTCGTCATTCCCAGATTTATCTCTGTTTGCTTGAAGCTTACTAAAAATGTAATTGTATGAGTTTTCCTGTCTGTAAAAGAGTCCCTTTGATACCTCTGCGGCTGTTCAATTTTATTGTCCAGCGTTGAGGATAATAACACTCGCCAAGCTGATTTGATACCCTAATTAAAACGATATTCATGCTTAGGCCTTAATTTGACTTCTAGAAGCCCTTTTTGTTGTTAACAGCTGGACACATAATGGCCAGCTGTTCCACAACATGGTAGTTGTGGAGCTTATTATCTTAAAACATAAATGCATAACAGTCTGACTGTTGTTTATGTGCCTTTATTGTCTTTTTTCTGTCAGGATGGTAATACTGCTCTCCATGAGGTGTCCTGGCATGGCTTCAGTCAGTCTGTCAAACTGCTGGTGAAGGCTGGAGCCAACGTTCATGCCAAAAATAAGGTGAACCTACACTCCTCCTACCAATATAGGACCACAGCACTGATTAAAATGTGTTAGCTACAAGTTCTGTTCAAGGTTGTTGTAGTGAACAAAACTAAACAGAACACTTAAAAGTACTGAAAAGATATTTTGAACTAAAAACTAGACTCCAAGGGAAATGAAGAAAATCAAGACTAGGATTTGTACTTTAAAAATAACTAACATGTCCAGGAAATGTCTTTAGTTTTAGATTTTGTCAGTCATATCAGATTTATAAACACGGCCAGCCTCAGAATGCTTGAGGACTGTGACTGATCTGCCTTCACTATATCTATTAGGATGATGTAAATATCTATGTGTGACCTCACAAAGTCTCTGGTAAACACTGATGTTCTTTGTCACTGTCTCTCCTGTTCTGCTTGCAGGCAGGAAACACAGCTCTCCATCTTGCGTGTCAGAATGGTCATGCTCAGAGCTCCAAGATTCTACTGCTGGGCGGCTCCAGGCCTGACAGCAAAAACCATGTAAATCTCCAGTAAAGCTTGATTTATGGTGCCACGGTTGTGTCCATTTGCATTGGTATTTGCCTATGTAGAGCCAAGGCAGAGGGGAATGCAACCAATATAGACGTGCCGGAGGGCAGTCCTCCGTGCTCAGCTTGACACGGATGAGGAAAAAACATCAACGATAAAAAGAAATAGCATGAAAAATCAAAGACAGTGGCTGCAGTGGATACGTTTTATTGTTTTTAACGCTTTGGTTTCTTTTCAGCTCCTTGTATGTTAGAACTTTGATCTTTGCTGCAGTGACTGAAGGACCAACAACAGCAAAAAAGAGCAGTCCACAGATCAGTTACTTGTGACACTGCACCCTGGTGAGAGTAAACAGTTACAACATGCAGCTGTTTCATGTTACCAAGGAATGAGGTGGAGGAGGACATGCAGAAGGTTGGTGTGAGGGAAGAGGATGTAAGGGATAGGATGAGATGGAGGCAGATGATCCGCTGTGGCGACCCCTAACGGGAGCAGCCGAAAGAAGAAGTTCGGTGGATTTATTTTAGGTGGTCCGGGAGCAGACATAACTGCAGAGAGGCGTGTAAGACTGCAACTCTACTTCCTGGTCCCACCTCTGGACAGGTCTCATTCTAGGACTCATTCTAGAAATGAGAGCTGCTCCGTCCAAAGGGGGGATGGATGCTGTCTCTCCTAATAAGACCAGGTTTTCCCCAAAAAGTGTGCCAGTTATCTATGAAGCCCACACCGTTTTCTGGACACCACCTAGACAGCCAGCGGTCATCACTGGTTAGACTGGGGAGGTGACCAGAGAAAACTGCAGAGTCCAACATTGTTTCAGCAAATTTACACACCGAGACAATATTAATTTTGGTTGACATATAAGTACCAGTCCATTTACTGGTAGGATGTGCAGACGAAAAACACAAAACTTTATTTACCATCAGATCCTGACCCACAAGGGGCTGTATAAATATATGTATATTTGCATATACAGTAGGTCCCCCCAACTGCCCCCCACACACACGCACACACAATAAAAAATTATTCTGAAAGTAAATCACTGTTATGAGTCACAGCCCCCATTTCTCAAGGAAACAGACTAGAATTTCACTGTGAAACCACCAGAGTCGTCCTAGAAGACGGGATTGTGTCCCTGTTAAACGAATAATTACCTAACAAGTTGGCTCAGCAGGGCTTTTACTCCCTTTGCTTCTCATTTCAAAGAAACACAGCTTGGATCTCTGTCGGTGGAACAGCTCGAACGCACAATTTCAGAATGCTGACACAAAGTGCTCTGTTGCCCTATTCACTCAGGAAATTGATTTTTAATGATTAAGCTCTCCAAGCTACTGTGACACATTGCTGTTTATTGTTCACACAGGAAATATCTCAAGCTTGCCTATCTGGCGTTGTCTGCTGGTTTCAAACGTTACCTTTCACACGCAGGACAATACTTCTGTCCCTTTGACAACTCATTTACCAGAGATTCTGAATGGGAGGCTGATCATTGGACAGAGGGAGACTTCACCCGCAGGTGGTGGATCAGATCTGGCAGATGCAGTCATGTTGCTGTAGATCTCTTTGCCCTGTGCGAAAACACCTACTGCCTACAGATTGTTCACCGAGTTTGGATGCCATGTCTTTAAGTCCTGCTGAATGAGAGCAGTTTTCCACCTCTCAGCCTGCTCTCCCCAAGTCTGACGAGAATGAGGGAGCAGGGTCTGTCATTAATCCCAGTAGATCCTCTGCTGTCCAAGATAGCAGAGGTGAGAGGGCAGAGATAAGTCAGCTTCTGACAACCAAGCCCTCTCCTCATTCTGTCATAGGTGCAGGATGAGATTTACTACCCTCACCCTCATCACATACCAGATCTGGGCCTGGCCCTTAAAATGTAGAATTTAAATCCTGCAGGCCCTCCCTAATGGTCACTGAAACAATTCAGAGTTCAGTGGTGGTACATTAAAATGCAGGTTTTTAAAAAGTGGTGTAATGAAAGGCAGACTTTTTCCTTTCATTATTCTGTGGTGGATGTGCACTGTGCTGGACAAAGGCAAGGCTTTCTTCACAAAAAACATTTTTGGCAGCTGTTTTAGAATGCCCGGTGAAGTTTGGTGGCAAATCCTCTGGGCTGCACCCTCTGCTGAGCCACATAACTTCTATAAACTTAATGCCACATAGCCGTCGCTTGCTCTGGAATCAAGTGCCTTTGGTGTGGCATGAGAACCTTACCATGAGTCAGTGCAGTGCAGTGGCTTCAGGAAGACTTATATTGGAGTGGGTTACATTTCCCATAGTAAAACACCAATTGAAGTTAGAAAAAGCACGGAAGGGGACGTAAAACATTGATCTTTGATAACAGAGCAAGGTGTTTCAACAAGACCAAGACCGGCCTAGAATGAGTAAAGAAGTGCTGGTCAGCTGTTTTAGTATAAGGGGAGCAGAACCTCAAGCACGGCTTGACTGGTGTGTCACCTAAGGATGAGGTCATTGAAGCTTCTTTAGATAATCACACCAAGGCAATCCCTGTGGTGAAACTATATTCTGTTGTCAAAGGAGGACAGATTGCATGAAATTACCAAATGTTTTCTTTTCAGAACCTTTTTAAAAGTTAAAAGTAAATTTATTTTCTCATTATACTCTGACACAACTTGTGCCTGTATATGTGTACATGTGGCATTCTGAAATTGAGATATCACAGAATTACTCATCATGGACTACTTTTTGCAGGCAGGAGATACTTGTCTACATGTGGCGGCCCGCTACAACCATGTGTCTATGATCCGCATCTTGCTGGGAGCCTTTTGCTCTGTGTCAGAGAAGAACCTGGTGAGTTACTGACAGACTGGGGCTTTTTCCAGTACAAACTGTTGTGGCGTGGGGCATTTATTGTAACTTTATTGCCAGCATTGCTAAAAATAATATTCAGCTTGTAAAATCCTTTCTATTAAAATGGAGTACTTTGTTTCCACCGTCATTAAGTCCTTGCTTGCCGTGTCGTTGGGGTTCTCTCTAATGTTGAAGGGCAGGGGTGTCAACCTTGTTTTAATTCTTGGGCCACATACAACCCAATTTCATCTTAAGTGGCCCAGACCAGTAAAGCTATTGCCTAATAATTTATTAAAAAATACCCCTATAAATAATTTTTTTTATTTTCTATGTAAAGACATTTAGCTATGCATTCAATCAGCAAGCTAGAGATGTGCAGTTTCAACAGATATGTCTCAGTTTTTCCACATTATAAAGAAATGTTGCTGTAGTAAATGAAAGAAACCCATCTGCACGACTCATTGGGTTCACACTGTAAGAAATAAATCCTGTTATCCTGCAATTAAAAACAGAAATCATCACAGAAATTTCTATTAATAGTGAAAAAAAAGTGCTATTAACTTTGAATAATAACAATAAAAAAACAAACAATTTCCCTTCTTAATTTCTAACTTTGACTTACAAGGGCCCATGGGTTATGTGTTTATCAGTAAAACATTTGAACTTACACTTAATTATCCAAAATGTATCCCTCCTTTAAAAATCCTACATTTTCCTAGTCCATCTAGTGGGCCTGATTGGACCCTTTGGGGTGGCGAGTTCTGGGCTGAGGGCCACATGTTTGCAGTCCAGTTGTAATCTCTTTACCTTATAATATAAAGCTCATTGAGTTCACTGTTTTAACTGGTGCTGTATAAACTGAACTGAACCTAAATAAAATGAAATTGCCAGTGTGACCGGAGGATAAAAGTGGAATTTATTCCTGTGTTTGACACATCGTGTTTCATATTTTCACTTGTTTTAGTTTATGGTAATCTTGATTTTATTTAGGAAGGAACAACGTACAGTAGCCGTGGGTCTAGTAATAGCTCTAGTAGAGTTTTATTCTGTTTAGTGAGCTCACTGGTTGTTGAAATTGTGAAAATTCGTATGCAGTGTAAAATATCTTCAGAATTGCTCATGGTTTTTTTGAAAAATTAAATCATATTTTGTTAAAATGTGCAAAGATGCTTTTATTTTGATTTTGATCCAGATTTTTTAAAAGCCTGCTCACAGCCTTTGTGTTAGTGCAGTGTGGTCAGGTCAGGAGTGTCATGATTCACTGTGTAGAGAGAGTGGGCCCAAACACAGGATTCCAGGAAGCAGGTTCAGGAAACACAAGAAACATAACTGAGCACATAAGCACATAACTGAACTTGACCAGAACACAGCAGGAAGACACTGAGGGAGCTAACAACCAAACACAGTCAGGGCCAAGAACAGAGACTCAGACTAAACACAAGAAACACTAACTCTCACACACACAGAAGCATGAGGCTAGAACTGAGGCTAAACATAAACTAAGAATGCAATAAACTATTAGAGCTAAAGCCCCTGTCACACCGTGACGATTTAACAAGCGTATGCGGCGTATGAAAAAATCTGCAAATACGCTGACGTACATCAAATAAGTTCTAAGTAAGTTTTGTATAAGTTAAGAGCATGCTGAAGTATGCAAGTATACGTCATAGTACGGCGAGGTTGTCAGAAAATTTTGAGCATGCACAAAATTTCCCACGTATGCCAGCGTATGGATCATACGTCCCACATACACAGGCCATATGTTGCAGGTATGTTGATTCACGTTTCGCATAGGTCGAAATACGTGGAGATAATTTTTACTGTACCCAAAACTTACTAATAACCTATGAGTAACGTGTTTTTAACCTATGTGTAACATATATTGAACTTACCTCCAGAGCATATTGACGCTTGTAGACATATTTGACATTTTCCAGACGTGTTTCTAACATACAACTACTGTATAATGGCGTAAGTGATGCATTTAAGGGAAGTGGTATAAATGGGCTTCAAGTTGTGAATGCCGGGAATACACTAGCATTCGTTGGTATTACGTTCTATATATGTTAGCAATATGCTCTGTATACGTCCATATAACTTCATTGTTCTGCATATGCCAGTGTTTCAGAGGAATTTGGATGCGTCAGCATACGCTTGTTAAATCGTCATGGTGTGACAGGGCCCTAAGAAACTCAAAACCATGAATAAACCTCAAAAAACAATAAAAACCACACTTCACAAACCTGGGATCGTGATTTCTTTAAAAACAAAAATCATCTGATACTCAGAAAAGCCTGAAATGTGAATACCGATGTTTTAAAGTAAAAACCTCACTCACCAAAATTTTTGATTGTGTGTGTGTGTGTGTGTGTGTGTGTGTGTGATACTCATATGTCTGCAGGCTGGGGACACTCCGCTACATGTGGCAGCTGCCCTGAATCATAAGAAGACAGTACGCCTGCTGCTGGAGGCTGGAGCAGACAGCCGCATCTGCAACAACGTGAGTGCCTACGGCACCATTTCATCACTGTTGTGCTCCAAAGAAGATTTTGAGGCGTTTTATTCATTTTTAAGTTACCACATGCATTTGTTATGGCGACTTAAAAATTTTATTTGTCTTTTCTAGAGGGGTTCTATTTATGTATTTATGTTTATTTAAAGCCGTGCCCTTCAATGTCGGCAGGTAGCAGATCATCAGTGGGCAAAAATCCTTGAGTCAAATGCTGATATAACAAATCGATACTTTTGTAGGTCTAAGGTGTTCATTTCATATAAAAAAAACACATTTTCTTTGCAGTTCAACTGTAAATTGCTGAAAACATGTGACTCAAGGTGTCAGAACATAAACTACACCTTTTTTAACTTGCTAACGTAGGCTGGGTCAATAAAAACAAAACAAAAATAGTTTTTGATGCAGAATTTCAACTGCACAAAAAACTCACAAAAGTAAAAGTATCACAATAAAGGTTTTACTGCAGGGCTGCGTTGACATCAGGTCTGTGTAGAGCAATGAGGAAACTATGACCTGCCTCGCAGGGTTAGAGCTTAGAAAAAAGCTGTACAAGACTGGCGAAAACGGAGAAAAATATGCATCAAGGCAGCTAAATGTGGACTCACCCTGAGTCATTTTTTGTCCTTCTTGATAGTGTAACTCTGGATTTCTACAGGCAGGTCAGACAGCTTTGGACCAGGCCAGAGAACACAACAACCCAGAAGTGGCTCTTCTCCTGACCAAAGCCCCCCAGGTAGACTCCCACCCTGACTAGTACAGGTGTATGTGTAGTTAGAGAGAGTTTATGGTGTTCACAGTCTGTAATATGAAAATGTAGTGTTTCTTGTCTTTTATTTTTTATATAGCTCTCATATAGACACATTTAACCACACATTCATCCACTACTTTATTCTATACATTTCAAGTACTTTTTCAACCTCACATTCACGACCCATTTAAACTCAACCTAACAGTTTACCTAACATACTTGTCTTTGGACTGTGGGAGGGAACCCATGCAGGCACAGAAAGAGCATGCAAATCCCACACAGAAGGGCCTCGGCAAGGGTTCAAACCAGGAACTTTCTTGCTGTGAGGCAACAGTGTTAACCACTGTTCCACCATGCCACCTGTTAATATGAAATTGTTGGTAAAGACCACTGTTGCTAATCACATTAAACACCTGTGTTTAACCAGTATCTCATGTCTGTTGAGTAACTGTGTCTGTCATGGTTCCTGGTCTGTCCCAGGGTTTTGAGTTTGTTGATGTCTTGAAACTCACTTTTTGTAGAAATTTTCTGCATCTTGGGACCTTCCTCACATCAATCCACACAGTGCATACACTGTGACAGCAGCTCATCATTCTCCTGCCAGACATTTTTAATCTCTGCTTTTTGCAACATGAGTGCTTTAAGCAAAATGAGTAAATGTAGTTAGTGCTTCATTGCATTTGTCAGCCACATTTCCAGAAATGTTGGAACACTATAAAATCTACATCAAATCATTTAAACCATAAATGTAACATACTGAGTGTTGGAACTGAGATTTTTGTTTTTTGGGGGCAAAAAAGTGGACAGTGAACTATTTCTCACATGGGTTGTAAATATTGGGTCCTTTACTGTAGATGACTTCAGAGATCAGTAATTGACTTTATTTTATTCACTAACTAGACATGATGACTAATTTTGGGTCTTCTGCGTGTTTTCGTCAGGTGCAAAGTTTCATGCGTGGCAGGAGTGTGAGGAAGAGGAGAGACAAGCTGAGGGCCGAAGGTAGAGCTCAGTCAGTGCCCAGAGATGAGATGCTGCCATGTAAGGTAAAAATATTGCAATAATAGTGCAACTCTGACTGTCTGAATGCAGTTATTTAACACAAATAAGTGAAACTGGGGACAAAACTGGAACGAGCAGGAGAACAACCTCTGGCATTAGCTGAGGATTTTTATGTTGTGGGGATGTTGCTGTCATTTGTTGTGGCTTAGCTGCACCTCTTAAATTTAGAATTGACAAGAGTTCAATTCAGTTCAATTCAATTTTATTTATATAGCGATGATTCACAGCAAAAGTGGCTTCAAGGCGCTTCACACTGTAAGTTAACGACCCTACAGTATTAAAGAGAAAACCTCAACAACCACTCACCTGTGAGCAAACACTTGGCGACTGTGGGAAGGAAGAACTCTCTTTTAACAGGAAGAGACCTCTGGCGGAACCAGGCTCAGGGAGGGGCAGCCATCTGCCTCAACCGGTTGGGGGTGAGGGGGAAGAGGAGTAAGGAGAGCAGAGAGAGACACAGACTATGGGAAAGAGAAGACAACATTTAATGACATGCAGCAGTAACAAATAAATGCATGGGGAGTGAAAACAGGTGGGTGGAGAAGAAATGCCCAGCACATCATAAGAAGCCCCCCAGCAGCCTAAACCTATTGCAGCATAACTAAGCCCTAACTATAAGCTTTATGAAAAAGGAAAATTTGAAGCCTGATCTTAAATTGAGAGGGTGTCTGTCTCCTGAATACAAACTGGGAGCTGGTTCCACAGGAGAGGGGCCTGATAGCTGAAGGCTCTGCCTCCCATTCTACTTTTAAACACTTTAGGAACCACAGATACAATGACGTCTTTACGATAGGATGGGGCCTGATTGTTCACAACGTTATAAGTGAGTAGAAGGATTTTAAATTCAATTCTGGGTTTAACAGGGAGCTAATGAAGCGAAGCCAATATACTAGAAACATGATTTCTCCTGGTAGTCCCTGTCAGTGCTCTCACTGCAGCATTTTGGATCAACTGAAGGCTTTTTAGGGAGCTTTTAGAACAGCCAGATAACAATGAATTACACTTCAAGCTATCTGCACAGCCTTTTTATTTGTGGGTGTGCCAAAAATCGCCAATAGTATAGTACAGTATAGTATTATTATGTGCCAGAAGTGTGTTAATGTGCATGTAGCTGAATAACAGAAAAGCAAACTGGACTACAGGCAGGTGTTTCAGGCTGACAGTGGTTTCTCTGGGAGTGAATAGATGCTGCGCTTTGGAACATGCATGAAAAGTTGTTACCACACTAAAGGAAAAGGGAAAAGACAAAACGTATGTAAAATAGCATCTTTAAAATCTTTCTTTATTCTCAATGTTAAAATATCCGGTGAACTGTTCGGGTAAACGCTCCTCTTTTTCTGCAGGATAGTGCATCTGCCGCAGAGGACAGTCAGAGCAGTGACCGAGCTGCCTGCAAACACACTGAGGTAACTGAGTCCAGCACCAGGAGGGGAAAGAACAGGAAGGAGAAAGACAAGGTAAGAGCGTGGGTTTAAGGATGAGACCTGCGCACACACACAAAAGAGTGAGCAGTAACAAGTACTAACCTCAGGAAACTGCTGTTGCAGCCATCTTTGTCCGACCCTCTCCGCCGAAAAGAGACCAGGCACAGTGAAGCCATTCACAAGAGGAAAAGTAAACTGCGTGGAACCGCCGCTCATGCATCCATCCCTCCACACAACTACAAAGCCTATCAGTTGTATACACTGTATCGAGGAAAGGATGGCAAGATCATGCAAGTAAGCGATCAAACTCATCACCACCTTTTCTCTAAAACTGAAGGTGCCAGTGAGCTGACAGTTGGTTTAACTCAAGTGCTGCTAAATGAAAACTAGTCCAGGATTTGTAAATCTATGACCCAAGAGTCAAAATGCAGGCACTAACAAAACCAAACAATAATTCTTTGAGCAGTAAATGCCAAGACTTCAGTCTAGAAGCTGTGGACATCACCAAAAGCTGTTTCCTCCCTTAAGATGCTCTTCCAGGCCTTTACTGCACCCTCCCTCAGTTACTGCTTGTTCGATGGGTCTCTTACTATGTGGTCTTCAGTAACTAAAAATCCTGCTGTGCTGGGTTGAGATCAGGTTACTGAGTTGGCCATTGATGAATAACCCATTTCTTTGCCTTAAGAAACTCCTTGCCTTTGCAATGTGAAGTGCCAACCAATTGCTTTTGCATTATTTGGCAGAAACTGAGCAGAGTATAGCTCTGTACACTTTAGAATTCATCCTGCTACTTCTGTCAGCACCCCATTATACCGGCAGCAATACAGGCTTAACCGTTGCCTCCACCGTGTTTGACAGATCGTATGGTATGCTTCAGGTCATCAGCTGGTCCTTTGCTTCTCCATACCTTTCTCTTCCCATCATTCTGGTACCAGCTCATCTTGGTATAATCTGTCCAAGATGTTTTTACCAGAACCGTGCAGGCTGTTATATGTAACGTTTTCTGGCAGAGTCTAATCTGGCCTCCCTGTTTTTAATTGTAACCAGTGTTTTACACCGAGTTGTAAAACCTCTTGATGATATACTTTGATTTTAATACGCCTACCTCCCCAAGAGTCTTCTTGATTTGGTTAGATGTTGTGAAGTGGCTTTTCCTCACCTAGGAAACGCTCGTGCAATCATTCACTTTAGTTGTGCTCCCTGGAATTCAAGGCCTTTTGGTGTTGTTGAGATGGCCAGTGTATTCCATCTTTTTATGAATGTTCCAGACTTAGAATCAGAATCAGAATACTTTATTAATCTCAGGGGGGGTTGCATTGTGTTACAGAAGCCGTCATTCATTCATTCATTCATTCATTCATTCATTAATAAATAAATAAATAAATAATAAAATAAACATAAAATAGCATGTCTGTATAAAGTGCGATATGAAACATAATATGTAAGATAAGATTGTTGATTTGGCCACTCCTAAAGTTTATTTGAACACTTGGGATCAACTCCAGATTGATCTGCTTGACTTGTCATGAAATAATGATGGAACAGGCCTCATCTGGCCATGAAACTACTTGTCAGTCACTTGTCCAGTTACTTTTTGGGCCTCTGAAAAATGGACCTATATATAAAAATGGCTGAAATTCCTAAACAGATGCATTACCCATTGAATTTAACCTGAAAGTGCATCTCAGTTACATCTTGACCATTTGATTTAAAATCCACTGTGATGGTGTGCCGAGGCAAACAAAAAAAAATATGTTTTTGTCCAAATACTTATGACTTTAATGGTAATACAGACTTCTTTCTAAGTGCAGCTTTCATACACGTTTTTTTTTTCTCAAAAAATATTATGATCCTAGAATAATGTCTACCCAGAATTCTTGTGTCCTTTTTGTGCTGCAAAACCTCAGTGTCTCTGCAGTAAATATGGGCTGCTGGTTATGTTCCAGGCTCCTCTGAATGGCTGCCGCTGTGAGCCTCTCATCAACAAACTGGAAAACCAGCTGGAGGCCACCAAGGAAGAGATGAAGACCGAGATCCACACCGTCCAAGACCTGATGAACAGTAAGATGGGCCAGCTGGACCGCAAGAACAAACACCAGGTGACATGCACGGCTGCTCACTGCAACTGCTCCACATTCATCTGTCATTTACTGCAATTAATGACTGCTGTCCCATCTCTTCTCTTTCTTTAGTGACTGACCCATTTCCTGTTTGCCTCTAAAGATTTTTTATCACACATATTAAATTTGGCACAAAAGGCATAAACACACTTAACTGTCTTCAACAAATTAAGAAAAAGACTTCCAACTATCCCCTCAACACTGTGTTTGCATGTAGTGTCACAAAATAAAAAATACAACAAACTGTGCAGGTGACTGGAGTGGCATTCAGCAAAGATCAGATATTTTATACTGAATGCAACTTTTCCAACTCTCTCACTAATTAAATATAAGAAGGTTAAAAGGAAGTTGAAGTTTACAATTTCCCAGTGGGGATTAATAAAGAATCCTGATTCTGAGTTTGTTCTTATGGTCTCATGTGACGGTCTTTATATAGCCCTGTGTTCTCTTATTTCAGCTGCTGTTCTATCTGGTAACCATCTCTTGGTTTCAGTAGACATTTATCCTTAGATTGGTGTTCCTTTTTTGAGCCATATCTGATCCAATTTTGACCAGTTGTGACACACACATTACCGATGAGGGTTAAACTGTCGAGGCGACCCCTTGGGGAAAATGCAAGGGAGCAGCTGATGGTACATTTTTACTTTATGACTTTTTGGTGACATAACTTTGCCTGATGGGGGTGACATTAAGCAGTTTAACACCTTCTGTGCTTTTTCACATGCACTGGGTTAAAGCCAGACTTTCGAAAAGGGCATTTCCTGCAAAGCCAGTGAAAATATGGGACACTTTCTCAAGATGTGGGACAGAGAGAAAACGGATAAACATGCTTCATAGTCCCACAGAAAGAGGGACATCTTGTCACCATAGAGATCAGTGTTAACTCAGTAAAGCATGTGTTTTTTTAAGATACAAGGCTCCTATCTGTGTGAATATCTAGGAGAACTTGAGAGGTGTTCTAACCTGCCAGGAGCTGCATTCCAGCACAAATATTTTGTTAAGAGCAGTTACAGTACGTGTATGCTGTTATGATAGATGCTTGATGGCTTGGATAAAAGTCAACTATGTTTTAACTATTGACTTGTGCGTGAGGGCGATAAATCTAGTGAGAATGACTATACTCCTTTACTTTTTGGAATAAGGGAAAATCTGCATTTCTACAATTGTATAGCTTCATGTCTGCCTCAGCCATAAACTTCTGTAAATTTTGCAATAAATCAGACTTTGACCTGGCTCTAATGGACTGTTTTGAGTCAACTGTGTGGGAGGAACTCTGTGATCCTCATGGGGAGGACTGTACGGTGTTTCTCATAACAAACTGGGGATCAACCTCCTCCTTAAGGAGAAAACGAGAGCCTTTAGATCAGGGGACAAAGACAAGCTGAAGGCTGTTCAGAAGGAGCTAAGGAGGAAGATCCAACAGGAGGAGGACAGCAACGGGAAGAAGATGGAGGACCAGCTGCAGGGAAACATTAGCAGAGTCTGAAAAGGCCTCAAGACCATTTCTGGCCACAAGGAGCCGGACTCCCAGGCTTTAGGGGACCAGAAGTGGGTGACCAGTTTGAATCTGTTATTAAATAGATTTGATGAGACACCCACCCAGCCACCCCTGCTGTTGTCTGCTGCACCACCAGCATGCGGCCCAACCCCCACCTCCACCCCACTTCTCGCAACCACCCACCACTGTTCCTTCAGGCAAGAACTCACCTCCTCCAGCCAGACCCTCCGACACCCTGACCTCCTCCTCCAGTCTCTGTCGCTCTCAACTATCCAGGTGAGAAATGAGCTCAGGAGATTAAAAGCAAGAAAAACTGCAGGTCCGGATGGCATCACCTCCTGGCTCCTCAAATCCTGTGAAGGCCAGCTGTGCAGGATTGTGGAATATATGTTTAACTTGAGCCTGAAGCTTGGGAGAGTACCACAGCTGTGGAAAACATCCTGCGTGGCACCAGTGCCAAAAACACCGCACCCCAAGGACCTCAACAGCTTCAGGCATGTGGCACTGCCATCGCACCTGATGAAGACTCTGGAGACGCTGGTCCATGCCCATATCCGCCCTCTTGTGACTTCATCAATAGACCCGCTTCAGTTTGGCATCAGAGTGGATGATGTCATCATCTACCTTCTAAATAGAGCTCTTTATCACCTGGAGAAGCCTGGGAGCACTGTGAGAGCCGCTCTCTTTGATTTATCCAGTGCTTTCAACGCCACACAACCTGCACTCCCGAGGGACAAGCTCATGGCGTGGATCACCAGCTTTCATCATGGATTCTGGACTACCTCACTAACTGACCACAGCATGTGACGACACGGGACTGTGTGTCTGACATGCAGCACGGGGCCCCACAGGGTTCTTCTTCACCCCCTACACTGTGTCACTCAGCAAACTGTCAGCTGCAAAAGTTCTCTGATGACTCTGCAATTGTTGGCCTCCCCACAGATGGAGATGATCTCGAGTACAGAGAACTGACTGAGGACAGTGTTGTCTGGTGCCAGTGGAACTGGCTCCACATCAGTGCAGGGAAGACAAAATAGATGGTGGTGGATTTCTGCAGGAGCAGCCCTGGTGAACATCCAGGGAATGGACATTGAGATAGTGGACTCTTGTAAGTACCTGGGTGTTCACCTGAACAATAAGCTGGACTGGACGCATCACACAAATGAACTTATAAGAAGGGCCAGAGCAGAATTTAACTTCCGAGGAGACTAAGATCTTTTGAAGTCCTTTTTGATTCTGTGGTGGCATCAACCAACATGTTAGTGTCAGCTGACACCAACCTAATGTTAGTGTTCTAGGGTTAAGAAGGCCAGCTCTGTCCTGCAGTGCTCCCTCTAGCCTGTGCAGGTGGTGGGAGAGAGAAGCTCCTGGACATGGACATGGAGTGACCAGGATGGACAGGATTAGAAATGAGTACATCAGAGGGACAGCTCAGGTTGAGAAGTTTAGAGACAGAGTCAGAGGGGCAAGGCTGAGATGGTTTGGACATGTTCAGAGGAGGGATAGTGGACATATTGAACAAAGGATGTTGAGGATGGAGCTGCCAGGCATGAGGAGAAGAAGACGACCACAGAGAAGGTTGATGGATGTGCAGGAAGACATGCAGAGGGAGGAACATGGTGTAACTTCTTCTTTCCGCTGCTCCCGATAGGGGTCATCACAGCAGACCATCTGCCTCCAGCTGTTCTATGTTCTTTTGTAACTAAAATATTGGTTTATGAGATTTTCAAGCCATTGTCTTGTGTTTTTAATTTGCATTTTACACAGTGTCCTAACTGTTTTGGAGTTGGGGGTCATACTAATAAAGTTTTATTAGTTCCAGTTTATTTTATAATGTTGGGAAAGCAGTGTTTAAGTGGAGCCTGATGTTGC
>VUQH01090468.1:30161-62553 GCA_015106775.1 Etroplus canarensis | reverse complement strand
GCTCAAAAGGGTGCTTCTACTCAGTACTGAGCTCAGGGTCTGAATACTTATGACCATGTGATATTTTACTTTTTCTTTTTTAATAAATTTGCAAAAATTTCTACATTTCTGGTTTTTTCTGTCAAGATGGGGTGCTGAGTGTACATTAATGAGAAATAAAATGAACTTTTTTGATTTTGGCAAATGGCTGCAATGACACAAAGAGTGAAAAATTTAAAGGGGTCTGAATACTTTCCGTACCCACTGTATGTAGGTTGATTACACTCACTTCATGCTGCTGGTATTCATATGTATGTTCAGGCACAGATCTACCAGGCCATTTAATACTATCTGCACATGGTCACTCATATATTAGTCCTATATTCAGTACAGTGTATGGAGCTGTGGAAGTAGTGTTGATGTACTTGACTGCTGCTGGGATGTTTTGTTTTTTCACAGCTGGCAGCCTGTCTTAAAGAGTAGCTTAATACAGAGCACAAACTTCCTTAATTGTTTTATCTTTTAAAGTAAATTAAAGAATAATTCCGTTGCCGAGCACTAGTTCTAGGTCTATATGGACCATTATGTATGGCGGGTGGACTGGAAGCTGGAGAGGTGACAGTTCACCCACTGGGCACTGCCGAGGTTTTCTTGAGCAAGGCACTGAAGCCCCCAGGCACCCCCACGGGCTGCCCTCCTCGCTCTGTCACCTCTCCATGCATGTCTACGAGAGTGCTGTTTGTGCATGTGTGTAATTCAATAACTGCATGTAGCTGTATAACATCACAGAGTGGAGGATTTGAAATTTCCCCATCTGAGTGATTAAGAAAGGACGGCTTTCTTTCTTTGTGGCTTTCCTCTTTTCTTCCTGCCTGGCAGCCACATCTTCCACATCATTTGCCCAATATATCCACTATTCCTCCTCTGCATATATCCAAACCATAAAGTACTGGTGACCTATCTAGGGTGTACCCCTTTTCTCACCTGGTGATAGCTGGAACAGGCTCCAGCCAACCCCTGAACGCCGAACTGGATAAGTGCTTAAGAAAATGAAACAAATGAAATTATTCTAACATTCATAAAAGTAAAAAACTGCATCTATTTATGTTAAAATCTTGTAGTTGTATCTGTAAACTGGGATTCTATACAAATATTTGTATATAATGCACAAAACATATTCATGAAATTAAAACAATGTTTGTGTTAACTGTATTTTTTAAATTCCATTGTTTCTGATATTCTGTGAGTAGCAAATTTACATTTTCTTTGCCTCAGTGCACACCATAGTGAAAAATGCTTCCTATCCCACCTGCTCATTAATCAGGAAGGCAGTGCAGATGGTGTTCTTTGACAAAGAAGAAAACATGGAGAGGAATCAACATTTCTGTTGCTAATTAATCCTTCAATTCTTTGAATTGAATGAAACATAAATTAGCCTAAAAGAAGAGGAGAAAAGAGTCACACAACTTTATGTAATGCACACAGTATCTCTTTTTTAGTGCGTATCCTTTTTTAATCACTTGAATTAAGGTTGATAAATGTTTTTGCTTGAATGTCACTGTATCACATCTTCATCCTCTCTCCCAGGAATGATAATTATTTGTTTATGTTGTTCTTTCCATTTAGAGTGAGAAAACATGGAACATGATGAAAGAAAAGGAGGGTGGTCTGAAAAATGCTTGAATGCATCATGTTAAAATAACCATCTTTATTTACCAAAAAATACGATTTCTATGACAAAAAACAGCCCAGTAAAGCAGGGGTTCACAACCTACATACTGTCTGAGACCTATTGCACAGCTAAAAGCTATTTAACACTACATGTCTGAATATTCAAAACACATCTCTGCAAAAACCAGCAATCAAAATTACTATGATAAAATTGGGGATTCACTGGCAGTTAAATGCTGACTATACCACCAGTGTGTTGAGCCTTTAGACTGGGCTATTGGTGATGTACAAACAAAAGTATAACCACTCTTAACCCCACTGCTATCAAACTCAGTATGTACTCAACACAGCTCTGCCCTGGTCTGCCAACAGGTATTTTTCAGTGCTCACTGTTTAATATACTTACTTGTCTTTTTTCTTTTTACAGTTTTTTTTTTCAATCTGGAATAGTTTCATTGAGAGGTAACCTTTCTCTTACAGGAACCCTGATTGCTTATACATAGGAAAGCTGTTCAGTATCACTAGCTGGCCAAGAAGCAAGAAGACAGGAACATTTAGGGTTAATGGTCATGTCCAAGGACATCACATGGGTGTTCAGGTGTTTTTTACTTGGTCCCACATTTTGTCCTGGCAGGGCACGCATTGATCCGACACCCTTCCAGTCATAAGGTCACTTCTCTGGCTTTTTGGCATCTACTGCCAAATCAAAGAGGTTACGACAAATAAAAACAAAAAAATATGTTTAATGTCATTATTATGGGTTCCATTTGATTTCTTACTTAACGGTAAAGTGTAATTTGCCCAAGTGAAATGGTATTATTTAAGTGTTAAAATGTGTGAAATAAGTTTTGGGCTAAAATGAGCAAAAATACACTGATTAGAACTTTAAATAATACCAAACCATACATGTTTGTTTTTTTTTGTTTGTTTGTTTTTTACCATGAAAATTTGCATCTCACCTGATGGCACTCAAAAGTCATATATATTGTTTCCAAAGTAAAGATTAGCTCCTAAATTAAACATAAATTCGCTTAACTATTTTCTGTAGGATGCAAAAGCAGGCATGTTCAATAGTGAGCTATAATTATTCTAGATTCCTAAAAGTCTCAAAAGTTAGTCTATAATTTGGAAATCTTGTTTGAATATTTGAGTCACTGTTAGACAATTATGTCTTTTATAATTGACATCACAGGATTAGCCAGCACTAGTTGAGGCAAAGTAAAAAACCATACCTAAGATTCCCTGAATACTCCTGAAATTATTCACTTTAAAATAAAATAAAGGTGTGTAAAAATCCATGAAAACTTTTATATTGGTTAAGGGTATTTCCTTGCTATGAATTCTTTGCTGTACACTAAAATTCATTTCTTTCTGTTCTCATTGTGGATACTGAAGTCTGGTTCACATATGGCAGTTCTGATGAATGAATAAGAATTTAAATCTTTGATTGAAAATATTTCTCATTCAGTAGCCACAAGGACTTCCTCTGCCAGCATGTGAAATTAATGACTTTGGCAAATCTGAATCTGGTATTTGATCTGGATTTTCCCAGCAGATGATGGTGCTCCATGCCTGCGCTTTTAAATACACCACTGGAGGCATGGCTGATAGAAAGATCCTGGCACACAATCTGGTGCACGAGCCTAGATGTTAATTCCAAAGCACAGCTGAGCAAATACTGTTACCTTTTAGACTGGAAGAAAAGTCAATTTAATTTGTACAACAAATCATAAAGTGGATAGCAAATAAATATGGAGAGCAAATTACCTGAGTGAATGTAAATTGAATTCTTTAATGCAGCAGGTACTTTGACGGCAAATGGAAACTATAAGAAGCTGTGTCTATGCTCAGTAGTGTGTAGAAAATTAGTGACCACCTATTTTAAAAAAAAATAAGACTTGTGCACAGATTTGCTATCATGGTATATTTGCTATATTCTCAGCTTAACTGCATATAGAGTTTTTCTGTATCTGTATCATTCTGAGTCAGTACTAATAACTCCATGTAGAGGAATGTCCCTATGGACACCAGTAGTTAAAGAAATAAACATGTGACTGTGACTTACAATGGGCACTCAGCCATTTTGGAACCATTGTTGCATGTCATCATTTTTCGTTTCCTGATTTACTGTATTTTAAACTATAGAGTTTGAATTCCTTTTCTTATAAAAAAGGTATAAATAAGTACTCTCTAAATGTAATTCATTTAGATGGAGATTTGTTTTTCTTTCACATGGCATAAATTGCTGAATGTTTAGTGAAGGAATCTGATAAAACTTTTGAAATTACAAATGAATTTATAGAGCATTAAGGGGAAATAGCAAAGGCTCTGTAATGCTGCTGGAGGCCTGACACGTTATTCTTTCAAAAGATATTTTCTCATTTGATGCTTTGATCATCCATCAAATTAACAGGTCAAAAATGAACAGACACAATGAGGAAGTGTAAGTGAGGAAGGATTTACTAACAAAATAATACATTTTAGGTGTTATATATGTGTTTCTCAGATAGGGGTAAGGTTAGAGTAAATAACAGGCTGCAAAGGAGAATCAATATGTTTCTGATGTAAGGGAAAACTCTTCTGTTAGAAATTACCAGGAGGACTGTGTGTGTGGTCCTGAGGACTGAGACAGGTGCAGTGGAGGATCTGGCAAATGAGCGCTGCATTATTACAAATGGTTCCTTCATGTAATCCCGAAATCTGTGTGTAACAGCTGCATGATGTATAGAAGAAGACAAAATATGATTTACTGTTAGATCCTGATATGTCTGTGTTAATGAAGGTATCGTTACTGTGCAGTGTGTGTAAATATGGACATCGCTCTTGTTTTTTGGGGGGTTTTTTTCTGCATTGTGCGTGAAGCTGTAGGTGCTTATTAAAGTCAGTATCACATATAATAAGATTTAGACATTAGTCTGACACATTAACACACTCCCATTAGCAGCCACATTTTGACAGACATTTCATTCTATTAAGTAATAGCTCTGATAAGGAAGTTTAAAAAAAAAAGAAAAGCGGAAACTATGAGTTGTTCTGTGTGTGCACACTGCTGAGAAAAGACAGGCAGAGATGTTTTCATTGTGTAGTGATCGCTGTGCAGAAATGTGACCAAAAAAACTAAATGATGCAAACCACCTTGCTTAATGTATAAAAAAAAGAACAAAAAGGAAAAGTAATTTGGCTGTCTGGTAAATGTGATACATGAACACAGCTTGTATTGGTATTCTCCTCCTCTCTCTCTCTGACACTCTTCAGTGTAGTTATTCTCTTCTGCTTCTGCTCCCATTAGGGGTCAGAGTGGATCATCTGCCTCTATCTCACCCTATCCTTTGCATCCTCGTCTGTCATACCCCTTCATATCCTCCTTCACTACATCAGTCTACCTTCTCTGTGGTCTTTCTTTCCCCCTCCTGCCTGGCAGCTTCGTCTTCAACGTCCTTTGTCCAATATATCCACTATCCTTCCTCTGTACCAAACCAAACTAATATCTCTTAGGGAAAGCTGGAGAACCCAGAGAGAAACCACGCAGGCACAGGGATAACATGTAAGCTCCACACAGAGGAGCCCCCACTAGCCAGTGGATTTAAACACAGGGTCGCTGTGCTGTGAGGCAATGGTGCTAGCCACCACACCATCATGCTGCCCAGTTATACTCTGTTTCATCAAAATACCAGTATTATTGACGACCATAAATATGTGGGGCTAGGCTCTAAATGTTCAGGTTACAGATTCAGTGAAGCATTACAGGACAGACCCAAATTTTTGATACTGCATTCACAGCTTTGAGTCATTCAAGCTTGCCGGTGGCATAGGTGTTCAAGTATCCTCTCCTTTACATTCAAAATAAATGAATACTCCTAGTGTCCTACAGACATTGTTATCTGTAGTGAGAGTAGGGAGGAGGTGGAAGAGAGCCTGGAGAGGTGGAGGTATGCACTGGAGAGAAGAGGAATGAAAGTCAGTAGTAGCAAGACAGAGTACATGCGTGTGAATGAGAGGGAGTCAGGTGGAATGGTGAAGATGCAAGGAGTAGAGGTGGTGACTCATCTGTATACTTTTATTTGTATCAAGTAAATTGAAGAGAATTTATAAATGAAGAGGAAGAGCAATGAAGGCAACTCTAATGGGTTCCTTGATTGGTTCTGTTAGGCCTGGATTAGAACACATAGTTTTCTCTTTGCAGAAGTAGGTGATTTTTGTTTTTAAAAAATTGCATGCCAAAATAATCTCAGTAAATACATAATTAATGTTTGAATTTTAATGTGTAGATCCAAGTGCCAAGAGGACCAAAACTAAACTTACTCCTAGATTACCCCTGACATCATTCAACCATTTTTTTTTCTTATGGGTTTTACCAATCTATCATTTACTTACTACCTCAATTATTACATGGTAATTATCTCATGTTTTACATGATTTTTACAACAAAAAATTCACAGCAGTTTGAATGTATGTTGTTATGAAAGAAGCAAAATATCATGTCCAATTCTGAGATATTTTTGAAATTCTTTTAAAATGCATAAAGATTAAACTTTTCACTCAAGACAAAGCCAAGACCTTCAAATTAAGAGCCAGAAATGAATTTTGGTCTCCTCAGTTTTGGTTTCCATATCTAATTTTATCCTTAATGATGCCACAGTTAACTAAGCAGAGTCATTACTGACAATAAGAGAGTACAGTTCCCCCCTTTGTTTAGGCTATTATGAATATTATGTCTGTGGTCAACACAAATGAAACCACATTCAAATTTATGAAAGAGTAGAAACAGACGGAGTAGGTTAAGCAAAGAGATTCTCAAAATGAAAGCATTTAATCAAATTCCAATGCAACCTGTTATTGCTGAACATTATTAAGATGCCATTATTTATGCTACTGCCCACTGGCATGGTTTCTAAACTATTGTTATCTTATGGTAGCCTTCAGAGCAGCTTAAAATAGTTATATGTAGTTCAGAAAAATCAAAAAATACCTTTGCATTTCAAAAAACCTGCACAAACCTATGCTTCAACTGATCTCTTCAAAAGTCCTGCTCTACCTTACATTGCAAATAACTGCCAATCACAGTAGACCTATGCTTTCTGGGAATGTTGTTATCTGTCTGTGCTCATTTAAGTCTTTACAAAAACATATATAACATTCACTATACAAAGTTGACCTTCCAAAAAGTAAAGCACTAAAAACTTCATAACAAAAGCCAAAATACTAAAAAAAATAGGTGCTGAAATTCTAAAAACAGACCTGAGAGTAGTCATTGAAATTCTAAAAATAAGCTTTAAAAAAAGACTAGATATCTTTTAGAATGTAAGCATATTTTCTCTTATTGAAATTCTGTCTCCACAAAAGTGAAAGGCTACAGGGGAAAAAAGGAAGAAAGAAAAAAAAAAAACTTCAAGCAGTACGGTAATTGAGTCATTCAGTCAAGAAAAATCTGTTTACATGTGCTTGCACCAATGAAAACATGCACTGACAATTGCTGCAGCTTTCTCTGCTCCACGGCCTCATATTTTTCAAACAAATTGACTTCCATTACAGTTGAACAACTGTGTCGACTTTGGCGCGGTGAACATAAAGCAATATAGTCAAAGGGATACTGGTGATCGCAGAGTTGATGTGCATAGAGATGTGTGGGACATATATGAGTGCTGTTATATGATGTCTCATCAGATGTATTGTTGCTTCCATATCAACTACTGCTCATTGAAATTCTTTATAATAATCCAGGCTAATAAATAACAAAGTGTGTATAATTACAAACTCAGAAGACGGGTACATACTGTATCATGTTCTGATTGTTGAAAATGTTCATTTTAACAACAGAACAGTTGAGATGTTACACACAATTGAACAGAATTTAATACATGTATATTGGCTTCTTTATGCTTTTGGCATGTCTTATGAGAAATCAAAAGCTTTTTAAAATGATATTTATTCATACAGACTATCATAGGGTTATCTTTTTATCCTGAAAAGAAAACAAACAATAAATTGGAGTAATTAGATATTGTGGTTGTGCATAATATCTGATTGTGTGATGCCAGTTTACTGCTAGGAGCTATGCGCTGGCCAGGTGGTACAGCAACAGATTTACTACACAGAAGCTAGGAGGAGAGTAAGAGAGACAAAAAAAGAACAAAGAGCTGTTGTTTGCTATAAAAAAATGTGAAACTGAAACATACCGTACAGTACCTTGCAAAAATTTTCCACAATTTGTCACATTTCAACCACAAACATAAATGCATTTTATGGGGATTTTATGTGATAGACCAACAGAAAGTAGAACATAATTGTTAAGTGGAAGGAATATTTTTCATGGTTTTCAAAATTAAAAAAAAAAAAATCAGAGAAGTGTGGCATGCCTATGTATTCAGCCCCCTTAACTCTGATACCCCTAAATAAAATCCAGTGTAACCAATTGTCTTCAGAAGTCGCCTAATTAGTAAATAAAGTCCATCCATGTGTAATTTACTAATCTCAGTATGAATACAGTTGTTCTGTGAAGGTTTCAGAGGAAATAACTTACATGAATAAACAGCATCATGAAGTCCAAAGAGCACACCAAGAGAAATTGGAGGAGTTCAAAGTTTATAAAAAATATCCCATGCTTTGAACATCTCTTGGAGCACTGTTCAATCCATCATCCAAAAATGGAAAGAGTATGGTACATCTGCTAACCGACTAAGACATGGCCGTCCACCTAAACTGACAGGCTGAGCAAGGAGAGCATTAATCAGAGAAACAGCCATGAGACCCAATTGTAACTCTGGAGGAGCTGCAGAGATTCACAGCTCAGGGGGAGAATCAGCTATTCTTCGTGCACTCCACAAATCTGGCCTTTATGGAAGAGTGGCAAGAAGAAAGGTATTACCGAAAGAAATCTATAAGTCCCATTTGCAGTTTGCCACAATCCATGTGGGGGATAAAGTAAATAGGTGGAAGATGTTCTGGTTACATGAGACCAAAACTGAACTTGCAAAACACCACATGTTGCAGAAAACTAACGCTGCATATTGCCTTGAATACATTATTCCCACTGTGAAACATGGTGGTTGCAGCTTCACACAGTGCGGATGTTTTTTTAGCAGGGTCAGAGTTGATGGAAATATGGAGGGAATTTTGAAATTTGTGGTAAGACTTGAAAATTGCTGTTCACAGATATTCGCTCTCCAATCTGACTGAGGTTAAGCTTTGTATTTTGCGAAGAAGAATGGGCAAAAATTTCAGTCTCTGAATGTACAATGCCGGTAGAGACATATGCCAAAAGACTTGTAATTGTAATTGTAGCAAAAGGTGGTTCTACAAAGTATTGACTTTCCTGATTTTTGTTTGTAAAAATTGTTGAAAACCATGAATCACTTTCTTTCCACTTCACAATTATGCACTACTTTCTGTTGGTCTATCACATACAATTCCCATGAAATTTATGTTTGTGGTTGTAATGTAACAAAATGTGGAAAAGTTCAAGGGGTATAAATACTTTTCTCAAGGTACTGTACATACTGCAGATGATGGAATATTGAAAGGCATTACAATTTTATGGTGAGGACCATTATTCTGAAATTGCTCCATATTTGTAGATGCAGTTTCTCACAGATCAGGAACCTCTGCCCATTTTGACTAACGAGAAATTCTGAAGTGCCACTCTGAAGTGTTCTTTTTATACCCAATCACGTTGCTGGCCTATACCTTAATGTAATTAGTTGCAACATGTTCCCCCAGCTGTTTCTTTTTACTACCACTTACTTTTCCAGCCTTTTGTGTTGATGCCGTCAAATTCAAGATGAACTAGTATTTTTCATGAAATAGTAAAATATCTAATTTTCAACATTTGACATGTTTTCTGTGTTCTTTTGTGAATAAAATATTGGTTTCTATTGATTTATTTGTTTGTTTTCAAATAACATTAATAATGTCCTTTTGAGTGTCAACATATGACAACTGGAAGTCAAAGAAATCCATATTTAACACTAAAACAAATGGTCTCAACATGGTAAATTGTCATGGCCTTGCATCCCTGTAGTTTGCTTTTGTATATTTTGAAGTATCTTTTTGGTCTTTGAGTTTCCTAGTCTTTATCCTAATGTTTCCCTGGTTTATTTACGTATATTGGAGTTTTGCCTTAGTTCTGTTTATTGTTGCATTTTTACTGGTCAGAGCCTTTGTTGCTTTCAGTTCCCCAGTGTTTTCCCTGTGTGTTCTTGTCTGTCAAGTTTACTATTGTGTCATGTTCTGTCTTGTTTTCTGTTCCTGTTTTATTTTGAAGCCTGTTGAGTCTTGTGCATTTGTGTCCAATTTAATTCCTGCCCCTGATTATTGTCACCTGTGTGCCTCTCCCTCCTGTCTCTCCTTTGCTCGTTAGTCTGCGTGTATTTAGTCTCTGTCTCTCTTCAGTTCAGTATCATGTTGTTAATGTTGCCAGAGGTGTTTCTTCTCATGTGTGAGTTTCTGTTCCTGAACCTGGCTTCAGTTTTTGGACTTTGTAATCTGTGTGAGTTTTGGCTAAATAAAGCCCTTTGTGTTAATCCTGCCTGTCTTGGAGTCCTGCACTTGGGTCCTCTCCACGCTCTCACATGGAATACATGACATAAATTCCTTTTCTTATATTAATATATTTTTTTAAGTCCATCTCAGATATTAAGTTTGTCTGCAAATAAAATGCTGTAACTGCTAGTGTTTAAAAAAAATAAACAAAAAACATGAGCAAATGAACTGAAACCATTTTGAGTGAGCAATGATTAATTACTGTCTACTGAGTACTGGAGATAAAAGTTCCTAATTTGCAGATAGGTTTACATGCATCTGTTTGCAGCACTACTCTATCAACAGAATTGTAACCATTCAATTATATTCACTTTCAGAATATGTCATCTAAGAACAAAGTAACCTTCATTCTGTTTTATTACTGATGTGTGACTGATCTTATTGGCTTTGTTGTTGAAATGTAAAAAAAAAAGAATATATCATTAATAATAGCCAATAGACAGTCTTCCTTTTCACTAAATACTTCATAAAAAAGATTAAGCTCTTATTCAAAGTAAACAAGTTCATAATACGTAGAGTTCAGCAGGTTTATCAGAACGTTTTAAATGTTAGCAACAGGACAGTTCATCCAATGTACTGTGAAGGTATACTTTGGTGTTTGTGGAAAACATATTATACTGCTAAAGCTGCAGCTCAGGTGGGTGTGGTAGCTTGCTGGCATCTCTAAATGAAGGTGTTTGTCTCGCTATCACACACATGCACACACAAACATATGCACACACACATACACACACACACCTACACAACAAAATCAAAGCCTTTATGCAATTTGTCGGTATAATATCTTGGAAAGCTCTCAATCAATAATTAAATGGAGGCCAAACATGGAAGATTGGCAGTTTTATTGATGCAAATTACTCACATACACTCACAATAAAAGCGTCCATGTGTTAAACAGCTAGTAGCACTCCAAGGTGGCGTTATTGTACCAAACATATTTGAGGACCATAACAAAGACCTAGAATAATTTCTCACTTGCATTTGAGAACTTTTACCTGTAGTAAGCAAGCAAACCATGTGGTCAGACTGTTCTGCAGTGCTTTCATCAGCTTCTACGGGCTGTTGACGCTGTTAGTGCTTTGCTGGCTGAATGAATTTAATCTGCCATAGTTGCTTAGCAACCTAAACTATGTGTATTTGTGTACCCGTTTTAGATCTTGTGTGTAGTATGTGTGTGTGTGTATGTTCCCCTGCTGGCAAAATAATCCCTCTCTCATTTTGGTTTCTGGACTTCTGGGTGTCACAAATGCCTGACTAAATTAAAGTAGTTTTTGGGAGTCATGTGTAACATATGATGCACCAATACAAAAATGTGTTCTATCACTGGATATGCTTAATGTGGTCTTTTTTTCTTTTTTTAACTGGCTGCACATCAGCACATTCAGTCTGTTATGGATATTCTTCTGAACAAACAAGCAGGGAGAGGATGAAACCAATGATCAATTTTTGGACCTGGAAAGTGGACAAAATTTATTGTGGGAGGCTAGAGGAATGAGTATAGCAGGCAAACTTTTCTTTTTCTTTTCTTACAGTTTTTCTTATACATCCCCAAGTTGATAAACATCTCAAAACATAATTAAAATTATTTTCCTCATTCATGACTAATATTTTGTATTATATTCCATTGTCCTGGAGGTGCTTAAATAAATCTGAAAAAGACCCATTTTGGTCTTGAAAAAATTTGAATATTCACCCAGTCCTAAGAGAAAATGATAGAATTTATACCTGCTTGCATGGCTGATGGCTGCAGAGCTGATTAGTCACTGGAAAACCTGTGAGACGTGACATAAACCAAGATATCATGACGAAATAAACCTTTCAGGCATAACATCATGACCAACAGCTTACTACTGTGTTGGGGAACCAGCATTATATTAGGCATTTCTTATTTGTAGGCTTGATTATTGTAATTTGTTGTTATCTGACAGTTCTAAAAGTTTCCTAAAAAGCCTTCAGTTGATCCAAAATGCTGCAGCAAGAGTACTGACATGGACTAGAAGGAGAGATCATATTTCTCCTGTTTATCCTGTTAAATCCAGAATTGAATTTAAAATCCTTCTACTCACTTACAAAATTTGAAACAATCAGGCCCCATCCTATCTTAAAGACCTCATTGTACCATATTTTCCCAATAGAGCACTTCGCTCTCAGAGTGCAGGCCTACTTGTGGTTCCTAAAGTTTTTAAAAGTAGAATGGAAGGCAGACCCTTCAGCTATCAGGTCCCTCTCCTGTGGAACCAGCTCCCAGTTTGTATTCGGAAGACAGACACCTTGTCTACATTTAAGATTAGATTTAAAACTTTCCTTTTTAATAAAGCTTATAGTTAGAGCTTAGTTATGCTGCAAAACTTAAGATGTTGGGGGGCTTCTTATGATGTGCTGGGCATTTCTTGTTCACCCACCTCTTTTCACTCCCCATCCATTTTTTTTCCACTGCTGCATGTCATTAAATGTCTCTTCCATTGTCTGTGTCTCTCTTTGCTCTCCTCTTTCTCTTCTCTCTCCCCTCACCCCCAAACAGTCGAGGCAGCTGGCTGCCCCTACCTCTGCCTGGTTCTGCTGGAGGTCTCTTCCTGTTAAAATGGAGTTCTTCCTTACCACAGTCACCAAGTGCTTGCTCATAGGGGATTGTCTGATTTTTGGGTTTTTCTCTAATACTGTAGGGTCTTGACCTTACAGTATGAAGTACCTTGAGGTGACTTTTGTTGTGAATTGGAACTATGTAAATAAAACTGAATTGAACTGAATTGAATTAGATTAGATTAGATTGAATTTTGCTGCCAAAACAGCCCTGACTCATGGAGTTATGAACTCCACCAGTTCACTACTGTTTCTACTTTGGACCACTTTTGATAGTTACTGACCACTGCAGTCTGAGAACACCCCACAAGAGCTGCAGTTTCGGAGGTTCTCTGACCCAGTCGTCTAGCCTTCATAATTTGGCCCTTGTCAAACTCACTCAAATCCTTACACTTGCCTATTTTTCCTGCTCCTAACACATCAACTTTGAGGACAAACTGTTCACTTGTTGCCTAATATATCCCACCCACTAACAGGTACCATGATGAAGAGATATTCAGTGTTATTCGCTTCCCCTGCGGTCATAAAAATGTTCCACTTTTTATAAAAGTAACCTGTTTATTTTCAAGAGTCATGTCATGTACATCAGGTTTTGGTTTTAAAAGTATCACACTATTAATTGTTACACAGCTGATACATCACTTGAAACTGTTGAATCAGTTAATATATCCACTGTCTAGTCTGTCAGATATCAAAAGCTGACAAGTAGCACTCACAGCATGAGAAAGCCAACAAAAAATGTTCGTGGTAGTCGCATACTTTTATTCAGCCCCCCTTCTGTTCTCATCCTCATTATCCAGCTTTCCCTCAAAACTGAAGTGTCTGCTTGTAGTTTAAGTCTTACGTTAGATCCTTACCTGCGCTCTGACAACCAGGGGCCTGGGGTGATGTAGTCCTGTTTGTACCAGCTGAGAGCTACAGTATAGTTTCCACAGTGCACCAAGAAAAAGGAGTCCATTCTTTTATCTCTTTTCAACTGCTCAAGTACAGTTTGTTCAGTTCCTAGCTAGTAGCCCATTTTAACTTATGCAAAATTCAGCATGTTTTATAGATTTATTTTATTTTTAGTTTATTTTTTATTATCCGCTCCCTTGGGGAGAATACAAGGGAGCAGGCGAAGGTTTTTTTTTTGTATTATTTTTTTTTATTCTTCAATAATCATGATCTTCCTTCCATTCACCAGTTTCTTGTGAGATTTATAGTGAATTTTAAAATCCACTCATAACAACATCAGGAAAGGTTCCAAGTGAAATTTTGGATATTTTTATTTTATCTCTTATGAAATGAAGCACAACCTGAAATCTTTTGGCATGGGTCCTTTCACTATCCCTGCAATTCGCTTTAAAACTTCCCTCCTTAAAATCTTAAGCTTGCTGAAACTTGTAAAACCTTCCCCATTTCAATATTTTGGTAACATTTCTTCTTCTTCTTCTTCTTCTTCTTCTTCTTCTTCTTCTTTTGGCTGCCCCTGTTAGGGGTCGCCACAGTGGATCATCTGCCTCCATCTCACTCTATCCCTTGCCTCCTCTTCCCTCACACCAACCCTCTGCATGTCCTCCTTCACTACATCCATGAATCTTCTCTGTGCTCTTCCTCTTCTCCTCCTGCCTGGCAGTTCCATCTTCAACATTCTTTGTCCAATATATCCACTATCCCTCCTCTGAATATTTTGGCAACAGTTAAAAGATCAAATCTGTGCCTTGCATATGTAAATTTGCTCAGAACCTATACACTGAGGGTTACTTGCACACTACCACTTGATGTGCCACCCACACACCCCTTAATAAATTGAGGAAACTGGACAAGTGGAGGAGGAAAAGAAGTGGCAGGCCTAAAACACCTACATCTGAAAGTCATGACCTTAAGAAATAGGAAAAAAATCCAGCAACGACCTGACACAGGAACTGAGCAATGTGTCTGGTCCTGTAGTTGATCCATCTACTGTTCACTGAAGTCTCTTCAGAAATGGTCTCAGTGGAAGGGTGGCTGTGAAGAAGCCATTCTTAAGAAAGGGAAACAGGAAGAAAAAGCTCAGGTATGCAAAATTACACATGAACTGGACTGAATATCAGTGGCAAAAGGTCTCATGGAGTAACCTGTTAAATCGTTTCCTTGTCAAAGCAGAGCTGGATCAGCTTGATAGAGACGGAACAAAAGGACACCAACATATAAAGAAAAATTTTGAATTATTCTTCAAGAAGCCAGGAAAACTATTCCTGAAGACTACTTCAAGAAATTACAAAAAAGCTTACCTAAGATGTTTCAGGCTTTTTTGAAGGATAAATGTGCTCATATCAAATATTGACTTTCAAGCTCATTAGAACTTTACAAACTCTTTCTGTATGTACTGTCTTTCCATTTTGCCCATTTCAATAATTTTTGCACCCATTTTGCTGGCAAAATATAAAGAAATGAAAGGCGGCTCAAGGGCAGCACGGTGGTGCTGTGGTTAGCACTGTCACCTCACAGCAAGAAGGTCCAGGTTCAAATCTAGCAACATGGCAGCTTAGGCCCCTGTGTGTGGAGTTTATATACTCTCCCTGTTACGTCCAGAGGCCGGGAATAACTAGACCCAAGAGCTGACTCGACTCGGAGGTGGGATGTGGGTGCAACAAACAGATCTTTATTTACAGAATAAGGTATGCAATACTGGCGGTGACTTTGAATGGGTAAGGAGTTGTGCAAAGGCTGTGGAGTGCAGGGAAAGGGTGATCCGTGCGATCCGGACCAAGACCAAAAGGTTTTTGTTGCCGGCGGAGGTGATGGTCGAGGAGGGGGCAGCCTGGGCAGTCTGGGTGAGCGTGGCTGGTTCGGAGAGGCAGGATGATGTGCAGGTGAGTGCTTTTCCTCAGCAGCGCATGGCAGACGGTGAGATGTGAAACTTGATCGGTGATGGTGAGTATCCAAAGAACAGCAGCAGAGGATTCCCTTGCTGTTAGCAGACAATCTGGCGAGGACTAGTGGGGAGCGCTGGACTTAAAAAGCTGATGGATCCAACTGCCGACAGGTGCGCGCAGGAGAGCTGATGAGGAGACTCCACCCCGGGGTGGGGACTCCGAGACAGTGGAAAAACACAAGCACTCACCCAGACCATGACACTCCCTGTGCTTGCGTGAGTTCTCTCCAGGTGCTAAGGCTTCCTCCCACAGTCCAAAGTCATGCCAAGGGGTTAGGTTAACTGGCCATTCTAAACTGACCGTAGGCGTGAATGGTTGTCTGTATCTCTGTGTTGGCTCTGCAACGGACTGCCGACCTGTCCAGGGTGTACCCTGAATTTTTGCCTTATGACAGTTGTGATAGGCTCCCCCTGACCACAAAGAAGAATTGGATAAGAGAAAGAAAATGGATGGATGAATAAAGGTGGCTCAAGACTTTTTCACAATACTTTACACATAAGGCAATAGCTTTTAATTGGCTAGATTCTCAATTCTTCGGACTTCCTTCCCTCCTTACCTGCTCAGTGCAGCTTCACTTGGCTTCCATTAAAAAATAAATCCGCTATTTCTAATAAGCACTGCGGTGTGTTGGTTGAATTGCAAGCATTGTCTTGAATGGGTGCAATCAGCCCCAACAGCCGTGTTGGAACCGGAATGCAGCACAGCTTTTTCTGGTGTATTTCAGTGTGAAGAGCCACATATAAGGGTCTGAGGTTCACAAAGGAGCAATTTACTATTACAAATGAGAGCAAAAGTCTGAAATGACAAACATTAGTCATTGTAAACTGACATGGTAGTTGTTACTTTGTTCATTACTAGCCAAGATGGGAAATACTTTGTAGGTTAACCTTCAGTAATTACAGCTGTTCAACATATTGTAGAATTTCTTAATAAAAAGTAAATGTTGACTGGAGATAGGCTGCATTTGTAAAACTGACTTTAACACTTAAGACATTTCTAAAAGACCAAACAGTAACTCATAATCCACCACTGAGAGAGTGAAGAAGAGTTTCTTCTCTCAGGGCATCCGTTTGCACAACTTCAATCTTTAAAGTGGTACTGCACATTTGCACACTTTCTATACATTGTTTTAACTTTTGGACTCTGCACATAATGTATATTTTACACATTTTTAGTCATATTCTGTACATTTTCTATTAAAAAATAACATACTTTTTTAACATTTTCTATATTTTCTGTATATTCTGTTTATCCTGGACATTTTCTAAGGCATTGTTATTTTATTATACTGTCTTCTATGCTCATTGTCTATTTATTAGTGGGTTACTTTGTAACTGGATGGTAGCACAAAAACACATTTACTGCACAGTGTACTATGTATATTTGTGTATGTGACAAATAAAACTTATTGATAATGGTTGTTTTATTTGTTTGTTTGAATGGGACATAAATGTGTGCATCATCTGACTAAATAATTTTTTGTCCTAGTGGAGTTTTGTGAACACCGCAGTGAGAGCAGCAACAAACGAGAAGCCACCACAGATCACTACTAAAAAAAAAAAAAAGAAAAACCTGTTTCATGATTATGAGTTTAATCTATTTCTTCTAGTGCTTTTCATGCCAGCCTTCATTTTGCAGCAATCCAAAATTACACCAGAATAAACTAATTAAATGTGTCAGATGTTAAGAGTGAGAGAATTTGTGAACGGTATTCCTTTATACCCTCATTAAAAAAGAAAATAAAATGTAAGAAATAAATAAATAAATAAAACAGATGGTCTATGGAGAAGAAAGGCTATGCATTTTAATGTTAGTTTCTGGATTCCCAATGAAGTTATCCATGACCCATCCAGCACAGACCCTGGATCATGAGTATTTGTAGTCTATATAAGTGTGCAAACCCCAAGAGACAGAAAGATGACAACCCTGATGAGACTCACATCTAGCTCACCCATTTTTAATATTTGGTGGGGGGTACTGGGGAAAGAGCAGTGGACTCAAACAAGCAACCTATGCTCACACAGACTCATGCTAGTTGGCAAACACATGAATTTTTCTTCCAAAGAGACATCAGCATTTTAAAAAAATGTTTAAGAATTAGAATCACCTTGTATTTTCTGAACAATAGCACCACATACTATAGTGTCTTGCTCGCAAACTACAGTATGGATGGACATTAATAGTATAGCAAAGCTACAGTCTATTATGACTACAAATTAATATTAAGGAAGCTATATTACAGAATAAGATTAAAGACGTTTTCCTCTGAACAATAAATCTAGGGAACTTAAGCATATTACATGTCTTTATCACTTTGTAGCCTGCAACAGCCTCTGCTTAGGTTTCCACTCTGAGTTATGACCTCATCATACCATTTGTACAAAAGGGAAAAATTAAATTAGATAGAGTAATGAACCAAGGTGCTTTTCATAGAAAATTTCTCCACTCATTGTTCTCCAAGTTGTTTGAGAGAGTAATCTGCTGCATATACCCCCATCTCACGTAAATCTTGTCCATCTAAAAAAGCTGTCAGGAGTCTGCTTTTCAAACATCACTCCCCATGGGTGTGCTAGATCAAAGATGAAAGCGTGCTGAATGATCGGGGAGACTGGGGAGAAAGGCTGGTATGAAGGGAGTTAGGAGTGTGATTCATCAAATTAACAAATTTGCTTTCCTTTTCCCGGTAGGCGACGGAGTAAATTCTCTGGTACTTAACTTGGTGTTGCTTTGACAAGAAAGGAGAGGGGGAGGGGTCAAATTGTGGAAGGTAGAAGGAAGTTATTAGGAAGACAGTTATATGAGAGTGAACAAATTTGTAATTAATGACACTCTTACTCCTAATTAAAACCTCTTAGCTTTCTCCTCACAAGGTTGCAGCAGCTGGTAGAAACAAGGCCCTTACTGTGAGATGAGAGACATAAATTTCACGACAGTATCGTGAGGCAGCACCTGGTTATGCCTACACCTGTCACTGTTGGAATCGTAGCTCATCCTGTCAATGAATTAACATCCTCCTGGGCTAAGATATAAAAAAGGTAGATTCTCTCATCCTAGAATGAAAATCCCTGGTGGCTCAAAGGTGGTAATATGTATTCATTTTCAAAATTAAATATATTGCTGTTTGGTTCAGCAAGGCAGACACCTGCCTCCTCTAGTAAAAATGGCATACTCCAGATCTGAAAGATTTCCCCCAGGAATCACATCACAGTAGTTCCTTGTAACTATAACTTAATATCATGTCAAAATCTCCTGAGGATGATACAGCTAGTCAAGCCACAGAAAAAAACAAAAAAAACCAAGAGTGAGTCAAATGCTTGGAGAAACAGATGGAGGCCAGGAGCAGGTGGAAGAAAAAGAAAGAGGCAACATAAGGGAGTAGGGAGGAAGTAAAAGGAAACCAAACACAAAAAGTGATACAGAACACGATGCCCCTAGATAATAAAACCAACATGGGAACAATAAAAGCCTGTCAAGAAACTCGAAAAACAATTGAGAACAGCATGGGATTGCCATTTAGTATTAAAATTTAATGTTAGTTCAATAAATGATTCTGTTGTCTTTTACAAAAGTGTCTTTAACCAGGGCAGACTACATGAACAGTCCTGTGGGACATGCATACAATAGATGCTCTTCTTGCTTGCAACCTCACGAATACTCTTGCTCTGCGTTCCATTATTTTAGCTCTTTGACTATCCTGAAAGCTAAAAGTATGGTAGCCCTATTAGCTTTCCCAGTTTTTCTATGTATTACTGCTTTAATTGTCCTTTAAACACAACTGTCTTAAGCAGCTTCTCTATTCAATAGATAACATCTCTGCTCAATTGAGGCAATCATTTATAAATCATGATATCATAATAATGTTTTGTTGATGTTGTTGTTGTCATTGTTATTGGCTGATTATTAGATCTGTCATTTGCAATTATATCACCAACACTGATTATTTGCTGAACCGAAATCTTTGGAAGAACTTGATTGTATTTGTGTGCATAGGGCTGTTTGTTGTCAGCTCGGGGAGGCATCTGACAGTTAATGAACACATGACGAAGAGGCATCACCTGCTCTACTGTTTAGACTCGCTTATAATTGGTTTCTTAGCTCCAGCTCCAATCTAAACTGACTTGATGCTTTAAAGAAAGAAAGAACCGATAATGGAGAATGGTGCACTATTTCAACCATGAGGCAAGTTGCAGTTAAAATTGTAGAAAATTGATTCAAGCAGTAAAACAACTTGTCATCTTTGTGCTCCCTGATAGCATGATGAATTGCCACTGTGGACACCTCGATCACCTAAGCTGTCTCGGTAAGCTACACTTGATCACTGTCAGAGAAGCTCAAGATGGTCAGAGATTGCTGTATAGGCTGGGGACTTACTACCACCCATCCTCTCTCTCCCTCGCTTTCCCTCAGTCACACAAACACATACTCATTTGTGTCAGTCTGGCTGTCTTGCAAACCTCTAATGAAAATACTCTTGAAAATACAAAAACATATGGGAAACAACTATATGAAGACATGGTTTGAGAATCCATATCAGCAAAAAAAGGATATTTACTAAACTTGGACTCCAGAAAACAGCACGTGCTTGCTGTGTGTACTAAGGCTTAGGCCACAAAACACTTTGGTTAAGGTGGCGAAAAATTTAAATTTGGTTAATGTTCAAAGTGTTGCGTCCTGGGCTCTAATTCACGGACATTATTAAAACCCAAACCATAATCTGGAAATCACTGTAACAAAGTGCATCCGCATCCTAAACAGAACAAAGTGTACGTAATACTATACACTTAAATAATATCCCCTTTTCCTGATGTTTTGTAAAAATAAATAAATAAATGCAATTTAAAAATAAAAATTAAAACTCCTTCATGAAAACAGCCAACAAAAAAATTCTGGCTCTAAAATTTCCCAGGCAAAATAATTGACATGCCAGTCAAAGGGATTTTAAGGGAATTTTAAACACATTGTTGTCTTTTAGTTGTATTACAGGTGTAATCAGTTATCTAGACAAAAGAAATACCAAAAAACTGCCCCTGAACTATTTCTGGTATTTTGTCACTGAACGGACAAGAGAAGGATCAAATTTAAATAACAATTTCTAGGTATCCTGGTGATCCAGGGACTGCAGTTGTTAATATTACACATGCCTTTCATAGCCAATCTCCTGGAATGCCTCCTGGATGGGGCTGCAAAAAGAAAACTGATCCTAAATGTAACAATATTCAAACTGATGTTAATAATAAAAAGTCTGTTTGATGCAGTTGTGTACTTTTATGGAACATTTCAAGTATTATTATTATTATTATTATTATTGTTGTTGTTGTTGTTGTTGTTGTTAAATCACTTTTGTTTTCGTTATAAAAATGTATAGAGTATTACCTCCAAAAACCTTTTAACACAAGGGAAAAACTGATGTTCCTTTGTTAGAAAAGCAGAACTGGCTCTCGTCCAAGCAACATAACAATTGCTCAAAGCACTTGTGTGATATTAGGCTTTGAGTCAAAGAGAACCACTTGGACACACATTTGTACTGCCTACCTCCCGGAGAATTTTTTAAGGTTATGTAGGAAAAATATTTTTACCACACATTTTGTATGTAGCATTACTTGGACTTATTGATTCATCTCTAATTGGAATGTATCACAATATTTAAACAAAGGCTTGTAGTTAAAACTGTATTACACTTTTTTCATTTGTATTAAGACCATTTTTATCTTTATCCAGTGCCCTGGTTACTTTTTGTGTGTGCTCATAAAGAAAAGAAAAGAAAAGAAAAGAAAAGAAAAGAAAAGAAAAGAAAAGAAAAGAAAAGAAAAGAAAAGAAAAGAAAAGAAAAGAATTATCACAATCACCAACACTCGTTAAATGCTTGGAATATGGTTATATGTATCTTCTAGGTCATCTCATGGCTGTTTAAGACCTTGTGCACACTCATAGATTTATGCCATACTCAAATCAGTTGAATTTTAAAAGAAACATCAAAGAAGACAGATCTGCCAGGGCATGCAGAGAGTGCCAAGAAAATCTTTTAAAGTCTTGAGTTCAACAGATGCCCCTTGCATCTAGGCCTTGCAGTGAGCTTCGACCACTGAGGTATGCTGCCTTCCAAAGCATGATTTTTACAGTTATAATGGGGTTCTCTATCATTTAATTCCAAGAATATTTAAGACACACCCTCAACTCTTCTGGTGTCTAAATTAGATAAAGTACTTTTTTTAAATACATTTGGGTCTTACCATTTCTATTATTGCAGTTTTTTTTAATCTATTTCATTTGAATAAATGTATTTGGTGATATGCTTGAAAACACCTGGCCTAATCTTATTTTATATATATATATATATATATATATATATATATGTATGTATGTATGTATGTATATATATATATATATATATATACACACACACACACACACACACACACACACATACAGAGTGCCCCATAGTGTGATTTCCCCCCTGGGATTCTGATTCTAATCCTGATTCTGATCCTGATCCTGATCATTTGCCTTACAAGTGAACAGTCCATGGTTTGATTCCAGGTGGGGGGCACAAGCCCCTCTCAACATAGAGGGTTGTGTCAGGAAGGGTGTCTAGTGTAAAACCTCTGCCAAATTACTGATGTGAATTAATCTGCTGTGGTGATGCCTCGAGGTAAAATACGGGTGAACCAGGGTTTGATATTGGGTTGCTTAAAGGTTCAACCATACTGCGCTTTTCAGGGGTTGACTACCTTAACTATCAAAAGAACTATTTTAAGCAGTGCTAGGCCCAAAAAATCTATTTCGAGCTACAAAACATGTTTGAGCCTGTTCTAGGGTTCTAGGGTTAAGTTATTTGTTATATGTTTATTGTGTTTCACTTAATATTGACCTCGTGTAACAAAAGAACTTCCCAACTTTGGGATTAATAAAGTATAAATCCCATTACCAGTAAGTGTAATTAAAATGTTTTACCACATGTTACTATTCTTCAGGTGCTATTAATCATTGTTTAGCATTTTAACTTTGCATTCTTGATTCCAGCTAAACACATTTTTATCTAATTTGTGGAAAATACAACTATAATAACTAAAAACAATGTTTAATGGTTAATGGTTTAATGGTTGCTTGGTTTTATTGCCAACAAAAAGTAGGTTTGGAGAAAAGTAGGTTTAGGCCTACTTTGAAACAGAGTGACTATAAAGCAGTACATTCCATTTTGAGTCCTGTCTGTGGTGTGTATATAAATAAAATTAAAAGGAGCCTACTTTGATGATACATTTTTATAATAACAGCAACCTAATAGTTATAAATATACTAAAAGGAAATTTTATTTTGACTATAGCCCAGAAGCAGATCAAGTATACCCATAAGGCAATAGTATTGGTGTTCAAAGCAAACAAATATTTCCATGCAATGTTAAATTTTCTATTTTCCTCCATGATTTCTTTTTTTCAGGGTTTGTAATCCATAGCTAGGGGGACTCAGATCTAGCCATCTATGTGTCTGCATCCATACTAGGTTCAGCAAAATTAAGAGGATATATTTCATATTCATCTAGTTTTTGTCAAAGCCACAGGGAACAACTCTCAACAGGCAAAAGAGTTGCATGCAGCTCCAGAGTTGTAGGTTCAAGACCCCTAGACTAGGTCATTCCATATCTTTCTATTTCTTCTTTCATTCTTTTCTGCTTTTGCTAGTGCACCTACTCTCATTATCCTGTGCAAAGATCCACTTTCAGTTCATCTTCAACTGGGCACCTGACCTAACTTTATCTTCAAGCATTCTTTCAAGTGCTGCTGAATTCATAGTTGAATCACTGACTGCAAGTTGCCTTATTAGGGCCCTACTTGCTTTCTTTGCTGACTCATTTTATTTGCTTTCTCCCTTCCTCTCTGGTGTGAGTGTGCATGGCAAATCTTACCATGTTTGCGAGGTCCCCGGGGAGGCGTGGTGTCCTACCTCTGCCCATTGACTGCTGACTGGCTCACCAGCTTCTCATCAACTTATTAGACCTCCATCTATTTAAGGACTGGTTCCTCTGCTGCTCATCGTTCAATCATACAGCTACTCCCTGTGGTAACAGTCTAGGTTTTAGTATTCACGGTTTGCTTGTCAGTTTCCTAAGCTAAATGTTCCTGGTACTTACCTCCCTTGTACTCCATCTTAAATACTCTTCCACAAGCCTCCTCATTATCAGTTGAAAATCTTCCCCAAAAAAGAAATTATAATCTCGGACTCACTCATGTGTGTGCCTGCTTTCCAGTACTCCACTCACCTGTTTGTCCCTCCCCTATATCAGACCAATGGAGCAATCTTTTCCCATTCACTCTCATCAGAACTATTCCCTCGGATCAACTGGAAATCCCTTCTCTAGTATTCTGTGTGATATTAACAATAAAAATCATAAACCTGTTCTCTGTCTCAGTGGGGTCCACAGACCTGGTAGAAATATCACATACCTACTCCCTGAGGCAGCAATAGCAACCCTAAACCATAACATTTTCACTTTCATGCTTCAGAGTAGATATAATATCATGTGTTTAAATAACAAAGAGAAAACAAGGCCCTGGATGCCATAAGTTTAAATAAGACAGATACCAGCATCACTTCCAAAGGAGGTTCTAATAATTGACACCTAATCCAAAAACCATTCGTATAATTTTAGTGTGGAAAGTGTAGTCATTACTTTTTCTATGATTTTTTTAAATTTTGATATTAAAATATCTAAAAAATTTTAAAATGGCATATTTAATTGTCACCATTATTAAAAGGAACTGTATCAAAAAATATCAAATGAAGAGTCTCCAATTTGGGATACATTTCTTTCTCTTTCTCTCATAAACTGATACAGATTCACCTTCACAAGGACCATTACAGGAGATCTTTCCTGCCCTAGCCAATGACTCTTTATAACACCTCACTTCTGTCCAACAGAGAACACTCTGTTTAGGTTCTGTCTAGTTTCCGGTTCCGTTATTTATCCTCACTTCAGTCAACTAATTTACACTTTTTGTCTCAAATTTCGCACATTTTGCACACACATATAATGCAGACTTTTTATATTTCTTAGTATCTTAAATTATTATTGCATATTTAATATTTTGGTACTGTATCATAATTAATATGTATATTTCACATTTTTGTTGTCTGTCTACTTGTAAACCTTGGTGCTGTAACATTAGAATTTCCCAATTTGAGATGAATAAAATCATCTATGTCTCTATCTATCTATCTATCTATCTATCTATCTATCTATCTATCTATCTATCTATCTTTTCACATATGTACTTACATAATGGATCCTCCCAAGATGACGACAAATGAGCAAGTTAACATCAGTCCAAGTGATCTACCAACTTACCATCAATAATAACATGTAGGTATTCCATAATGAGACAATTTCAGCTCATAAAAACATAAATCATTTTGAACTGCACATTGATCATACAGACATCACATTTTTGGAGCACTGTAACAATCAGATCCTTTTAGCAACAAATGCTGAAGAGGCTCTCCATCAGTTAAACTGGTCTCTTTGTCCTTGAAATACTATTTATACCCTCCATGAAGTTCTTATGACCTACTTCCTGTCTTATGGATGCTGGCAGGTGCTGTACACTAGTGAGGCACAATGACAGGACTTGTTTACTTTGCCCAGAACATCTGTTCAAATATCCTTTTGGAAGAAGCACCAAGAGACACTTGGAGTCTTTCTGTTGATTTAATGTGGTTCCAAATACTGCAAGTACTTTAAATACTGCATTTTATACTATCAATAAGTAAACCTAAGATCATATAATGATCATAAAATTTACAATGAGAATTACTCTGCATGTTTTATTACATTTCTTGATGTTTTATTTTGCTTTTTGGATGTCTTCATGGGCTTAAAAAAAGGCTTTAAAAGACTATTTTTTTCTGTATTTTGACATATTGTAAAAAAGAAGTATATTTTTTTGGTCACCTAGCAGCCACCTTCCTCATGCCAAGTGGATCTGTGTTAAAATCTGTTTTCTATCAGTCAGTCAGTGACAATAAAGACTGTCACTTACTTTACTGCAAGGAAAGACTGAAATAAAAAAAATTCATGAAAATCCTGTAATCACATTTTTTTGTTTGTTTTCTCTACCATCTGTTTCAGTGGTAATCCTTTGAAATGCCATACCATGTCCTGTTTATTTTGTTAGAGATTAGCATCTAACTGTTCACCATAAGTTCAAATGATGATGATGATGATGCAACAAAACACCTAAAACTCAAAAAGCAGAGTGAGGTCCTGCAACATCTACTTTTCCAAGTATTTATTTCCAAAAACTTAGACAGATTGATGAAAATGAGGTCCAACGGGCCACTCTCTTGCAATGTTCATTGGTGGACAGATGGATAGCACCTTGACAAACAAAGAAAAACAGACAGACTGTGTCGCTTCACACAGAAGTGAAGAAAAGTGGTGACAGGCTATCTCCATGCATATTGATGCCAGCCAGCCACACTGGCATAGGCTTGATTGAATAGTCACACAATGGGAAAAGGCAGGCTACTTTTCATGTTCAGCCATCAATCAGCGCAGCAGACTGCAGCTCTCTCAGCTTTGTTTGAGTGTCAATTAGCTGACGTGGTTTGGGTTGCAAGATGAATTTCAGAGGGTTCTGTTTTTCATAAGGCAGACAGCATTTACCATACAGCTGTGGGACCAATCAACCCCTTCAAACACCAACACAACAGATTAATGGTCAAAAAAAGGCTGACTGGTTTACTGCTTTTTGTTTTTTATTTGTTTTTTAATATAATTAGCTATTGTGCAATGAACCACATGCATTTCTTCAGTCACATTGAAATTCCACCTATCACAAAGGTGAAAACCCTCATCTTCCCACTTTGTGTACATGATTCAGAAAATGCTGAGCTTCATTTTGTGTGCAAGAACAGCATTTTTTAATGGATAATATTTTTCAAAAATCAGATCATCACTGACATAAGATATGACATGGCATCAGGCAGGTGGTTGATCCATAAATCCCTTTTGTACTTAAAATTTTGTAGGTCATTTGTTGTCAAGGAAATGTTTCTGCTTGTTTGACTCTCCAGTACCACTTACAACATGGTCCGTTGCTTGATGAGCTTGAAGTTCTCAAATAATTTAGCATCTTAAAATCTCATCAGGCACCCTTGCAGGATTTGCTCAATACTTAGCATTCTCCAGGCTGCTTTGAGCCTAGACAGAACTACTGAGCCATGTAAAACAATAACTGCGCCAGTTTTCTGTTATGCAAACACCTTGCACTGTTCACATGATTTCTGACCAACCTATTTTTTAGGTGGTGGTATTCAAGAGAATACAACTATCTGCTGACACTGTCATGATAGTGGTCAGTATGATAAGGTTTGTTAGTTGTTGTTAAAAGATTTTTAAAAATTCATCCTCATATTCTAAATAAGCTGACCTGTTAACTAATAACTACTAATCATCAGCGAACTACAAATGTTTAAGAATGACTTATTAATTTTGTTTCAATGTAATTTGAAGCTCTCATCTTAATTCATCACCCAAAGTAAATTACCTGATTTTTTTCACTCACAAAAAAGGTAGATTAGATTCTCAAATTCAGCTGATTTGCATCTGATCTCCAGCATGTGGGGGGAAGAATGTGATGTGCCTTTGTGCGGGATTCTGAAACCTTTAATTTTAGTACTTCCAATACTCTAATTCTCCTAGTTAATTAGACCTGAAAGGAAAAGAGAATGTTTTAACTTCAAATAAATTTATTGCTATAATTGTTTGATTAAATAGTTTAGCATTAAATTGGCCTTTACATTATGTAATTTTAGAACAAACCTATAGTTCTTTTGCTGTGATTTTATTTAGATTTTAGATAGATAGATAGATAGATAGATAGATAGATAGATAGATAGACAGATAGATAGATAGATAGATAGATAGATAGATAGATAGATAGATAGATATGAAGTCTGTGCTACTGTTAACTGTAAAAAGTTACCACAGGAACTATCTTGTTTAATTTCTGTCTCTTGCAGCTCAGTGGACCATCTGGTAAATGATATTCATAACCTTGAAAAAATACTGCAAATGTCACATAGGCGTAACATTTTTGCATGTAATTAAAGCCAGTGAAAATGGACCCTCTTATACCAGGTAATAATAAGTGTCTCAAATACAGACTGTACCACCTGGTACTGGCATGTGTTGCAGGTATTTGCTGAATGTTTCTTTCACCACAGTTATAAATGTCACTTCCACTAATATTTACTTATCCACAGTAAGAGTCCCAGAACACTTGCTTGACTCTCTGTAGCATGCCAGTAACCCATTATTTTCTACTTGCTTGTTTAACTTTACCACTGTATCTTCTGTGTCTTATGTGTGACTCATTGCAATAAACTAACTAATATTAAAGGAACCAGTTTTTCTCAACATGGCCAAGACTGTGGTTTGATTAAGGACATTATAATCTTTCAGCAATAAATGATTCTATGTATGTCTTCTTCTTCTTCTTCTTCTTCTTTTTCTTTCGGCCGCTCCTGTTAGGTGTCGCCACAGCGGATCATCTACCTCTGTTTCACCGTGTCCCTTGCATCCTCGACCCTCACACAAACCCCCTTCATGTCCTCCTTCACATGCATTAACCTTCTCTGTGGTCTTCCTCTTCTCCTCCTGCCTGGCAGCTCCATCTTCAACATCCTTTGTCCAATATATCCACTATCCCTCCTCTGAACATGTCCAAACCATCTCAGCCTTGCCTCTCTGACTTTGTCTCCAAACTTTTCAACTTGTGCTATTCCTCTGATGTACTCATTTCTAATCCTGTCCATCCTGGTCACTCCCAGCGAAAATCTCAACATCTTCAATTCTGCCACCTCCAGCTCTGCCTCCGTTCCTTTTGTCAGTGCCACAGTCTCCAAATCATACATCCTAGCAGTTCTCACTACCATCATGGAAACCTTTGCTTTCACTCTTCCGACTATCCTTCCATCACAAAACACCCCTGACACTCGTCTCTACCCACTCCACCCTGCCTGCACTCGCTTCTTCCCGTCTGTTTTGCTCTGTCTGTTGCTTTGGATGGTTTGGATGGTTGAGCCCAGCCACTCATACAACTCACTACAGGCATTTTCCTTTACCTTTTCCTCTTCTCTCCAGTGCTGTACCAAGTATTTTCTATATCTCCTTGACTATCCCACTTTTTTGCTATCCTCTTTCTTTGAATACTTTTCTGTACTTCCTCATTCCACCACCAAGTCTCCATGTCTTCTTTACTCACACACACCAAAGACCTTTTTGGCTGTTTCCCTCACCACCTCAGCTGTACCTTCCCAGTCATCTGGTAACTTGTCACTACCATCCAGAGCCCGTCTCAACTCCTCCTTGAACTCTACACAACATTCTTCCTTCTTCAGTTCTGACAATTTAATCCCTGGCTCCACCTTCATTTGCTTCCTCTTCTTGCTTTCCAAATTCACCGAACAGACCACCATCTGATGTTGCCTGGCTACATTCTCTCCTGACACCACCTTGCAGTCTCCTACCTCTCTCAGGTTGCACCTTCTGTATAAGATATAGTCCATCTGTGTGCACATTCCTCCACTCTTGTAGGTCACTCTATGTTCCTCCCTCTTCTTGAAATATGTGTCACCACAGCCATTTCCATCCTTTTTGCAAAATCCACTACTATCTGTTCCTCCACATTCCTCTATTTAACACCATACCTACCCAGCACCTCTTCATCCCTATTGTTTCCTTCACCTATACACCAACTAAATTCTGCTCCAACCACAACTCTTTTTCCCCTGGGAATACTCTCTACCACTTCATCCAACCTGTTCCAGAATTCCTTTCTCTTCTAAATGACATCCAGCTACACCATGGTAGAACAGTTTTAATCCACCTCTGATGTTCCTGGCCTTGCTTCCTCTCCACCTGGTTTCTTGCACACACAATATATCTACCTTCCTTCTCTCCATCATATCAGCCAGGTCTCTCCCTTTACCAGTCACAGTCCCTGCATTTAAAGTCCTGACTCTCACCTCCACCCTCCCACCTCTCTTTCTCTCTCTCTACCTCCTATCATGCCTTCCCCCTCTTCTCCTCCTTTGTCTTCAACCAACGGTAGCATGGTTTCCACCGGCACCCTGTTGGCTAATGACACCAGAGGTGCTTGGTACCAGCAGTAGGAGTACAGTTGCTTTTGGGCCCCTGTGGCTGGGTCAAATGAGACTGTTTATGTATTCATTTATTTGCAGAAACAGCAGCAATTGTAGAATGGATATAAAAATGCCATGTGCCTGTGATGTGATGTTACTGGGGCTATTGCTTATTATATTATTCTTGCATTATTTATCACTGATCATGAGCCATGGACCTTGTAATTTTACCTGCCCTCTTCTGATGTAATCACAGTAGACCTTTTGTGATATTATATTTCCTCCTCTTACCACCTCCCATTTATTAATTTGGTGGTCAGTTTTAGAGTACTACATCCTGTTACTTGCCTGGCAGAGACCTTTTCAGTTCAAAGGCTGATACTGCTTTATCTCTATAGACACTGGTGTGTGCAGAATGATGGGCTCAGTGTCCTTTTACATGCATTTGTTCACAGGGGTTAAAGTGAGATTTGGCAAGGAAGGGAACCCTAAGTTCCAGTGTAGCACTGCAGCTGGAGGATTCACTTAGAAATAAGTCATGCAATGACTTATCAGCTATTAGCCTATCAGCCTATCAGCTTAGCAGTATTATCAGCTCCAGTCAATTTCTTCTCTTTGTGGACCAGCTGACCTGTACTGATTCTGAGGTTTAGCACTCGTTTACAAATTTCTTCATCTTGAGTAAAGTTATCACATATTTTTTGTCTCCCTGGAAAATACTGCAACTGTATCTTTTTCTAGCAGATGCATTAGGTGTCAAACTACACAGAAACCATTTGTGTGTTCGCAGATATGCATTAAACTGTTTGGAACATTGCATTTTACATTGCCAGCAGTTTCTTTGGAAAAGATGAAGTTCGTCCCTTTATGTTTGCTCCTCTTCAGCTACACAAACTTGAGTAGACCTTGAGTCTATGTAGACCTGTGAAAGATTAAGTGTACCCTTACTGCTCCATAGTAATTAAGAGGGTAAGCAGCAGCAATGTGCTGCTTATCAAATGCATTTGATTAATTGATCATCAGCCACTGTGACCACCTCTTTAAAGCAAAAGTTTTGGTAGATTGCTGGTCTGAAGTATGCAACACAATGCCACAGTCTTCCCAGGAGTGGTTAGAGTGGTCAGACCGTGCAATAGTCAGAGAAATAGTGAAAAACCCAAGAGCTACACCCCAGACTCTATGGGCCTTGGTAGGAATTTTAAAAGTTTTAAAAGTTTTATGACGGCGGAATTAGAAAAAAAGAATGTACAATTGTACCTTTTTGGAAGGGTTGCAAGGAGAAAGTGTTTTATCTCTATGAATACTATAGCAGCATGATTTAATTTTGAAAAGTTACGCCTGAACAAACCACAAGACCTCTAGAACTATCTCCTTTGGACAGATGAGACCAAAGTGGCGATGTTTGCTCATAATGCACAGCTCCACATTTGGTAAAAATCAAACACAGCATATCAACACAAACACATCATACCAGCTGTCAAGCATAGTGGTAGAGGGGGGATAATTTGTGCTTATTTTGCAGCCACAGGACCTTGACACCCTCAATGTGATGACCATGAACTCTTCTGACTGAAATTTCTTCAAAAGTGACTGACTCTCATATAACTTGATTATTAAGTGTATGACAGGTTAATGATAATATTTTTTCTTGTTCAACTGTCTTACAGTTAACGTAATAAACATTATCATTTTCCAGTTTATGTTACATACTGATAGTGCTACTACAAATTACTCTCTGTCAAAGAATGATATTTTTGTTTAAATCATTGGTAAAATATTTTTAGGGAGACAGAAGAAGAAACTAATTTATGGGACTGAAGATGTCATGACCTGTGTCTGTGTGCCTCCCTGTCCGCGTCATTTCCTGTTTTATTGTGAAACCTGTCCTGTCTGGTGCCCCTGCCTCAGTTTTCCTTCCTGTTTGTGTGATTGTTTGTAGCTGTGCACCATTCCCTCTTGTGTCTATTGTTCCCCCCGCGTGTGTATTTATTCCCTCGTCATTGTCTGCTGGTTGTCGCGTCCTCGTCGTTTAAGCCGTCACAGTCTCCCTGTGTACGGACAGTGCCTGTATGCTTGTTTTTGGATACCTGCCTTCACTCCTGCCTTCTACCATGGACTGTACTATTGTTAGTAGTTTTGGCAAATAAAGCCCTTTAAAATGTTTTCCGGCTTCATGAGAGTCCAGCATTTGGGTCCGCACCTACATGCTACAGAGCCTGACATGACAGATGCAACAAGTTTTTCACACCTGGATTTGGGGATCCTCTGCCATTCTTCCTTGCAGATCCTCTCCAGTTCTGTCAGGTTGGATGGTGAACGTTGGTGGACAGCCATTTTCAGGTCTCTCCAGAGATGCTCAATTGGGTTTAGGTCAGGGCTCTGGCTGGGCCAGTCAAGAACGGTCACAGAGTTGTTCCGAAGCCACTCCTTTGTTATTTTAGCTGTGTGCTTAGGGTCATTGTCTTGTTGAAAGGTGAACCTTCAGCCCAGTCTGAGGTCCTGAGCACTCTGGAAGAGGTTTTCATCCAGGATATCTCTGTACTTGGCCGCATTCATCTTTCCTTCAATTGCAACCAGTCGTCCTGTCC